>JASANE010019114.1:0-73883 GCA_030248225.1 Trileptium ribeirensis
TAAATAGCATACATTAAATATTGTAAATATAGTGGGAACTTGTTACATAGATGAAAAACGAAAAATATAATGAATTTGGAATTTGGTGGATAGTGGATTTTGATCCTAAAACTAAAAATTATTATGTATTGCTGTTTATAGTAGCTATTTGCAATAGATGATAGATTGAACGCTGTAGTTAACTTTCGAAGAGTTGTATTAGCTAAATTAAATGTTAGGTAGAGCAATTATGCATGAGTAAAAAAACTGCAAGCCTATTTTTGATATCATGTACAAAAAGCTTAACGCTATTAACAAACTTTTTGTTCTGCGAAATGTTAGTATTGGACAAAAAATATTTTTAAGCTTACTTTAGCCTAGATATACCACCTTTTAAATATTCAATTATACTGCGTTCCGAAATGTTAATAAATGAATTGCGACACGCTAACCCAATTAAAATTTGCGTTATGCTGAACACAATCTCGATATCCTATTGGTTCGGCGAACAGTTCGATGATGTTTAATATCGATTCAATTTGCGTGGCGAAACAGCTGAGCTTTTCTTATGCAAAAATTGTTTTGCGCACTAAATTACTGTTGAGATCAAATGTTGGCGAATACACATATATGTCCTGAACATGTATGTTAATATTAAGAAAGATATTAATGTTTATTGTTCGCTACGTGTGTCGATAAATAAGAATATGCTAAAAATAATGTGAAAATCTTAATCAAAATTCCAAACTGGAAAATGCGAGAGCCGAGTAAGTATATCGTTGAATTTATGTTTTGCTCGCGAACAGTGACATGGTTTGACCATCGACATAATTGGCTAAATTGCAAGTCTTAACGCTTTAATATTAATATTTCCCAGTTAGTGTTTGCTAACGTCAATTTATGCTCAATAAATAAACGTGTTTGCCTTTACATATAAAAATCTGTCGGCGAACATCCACGTGGTTATATAATAGGGGAGCGACGATTCCATACTTCAATTGAAATAATTCAGTAGCTAACTATGTAGCGAAATGAATGAGTGCCAGTACCTCTGACAAGCCGTTGATCTGTTTTAAACTACTGTTCATGCCTTTAATTCTTTTTTCAAAACGGGCTAGTATTAATGCATGGGTAAACTTAAGCTGCGTCGCCTTCCATGCTCTTTTGAAATTAGCGATTGGCAATCGTTTGTTCAGTGTACATGAAATCCATAAAATTAAATGAGAACAAAAAATGGGACTTTTATTTAATGCTTCTAAAATTAAATGAATAAGATATAGACCGCTTGCTGATTGTTCCTGAAGTGTTAACAAACATCTTACTTCACGACTAAAGGTTACAAGTCGTGAATTTTTGATTTTGTTATTGAACGTAAGCACGACATTTTCATGTTTTATAATTTTTTTTCGGGAACTTAATAATTTACTGTTATAATTATATTCAAAACGTTCGCTAGCGCCGTTTGCACAGTAACTCAATTGATAATTTGCAGGATCGCTGCTGCGACTGCGCTATGATACTGGTTCATAAGGACTGCCCGTTCAAGTGTGATGTTCGCGAACGTCTTTAGTTTAATATATATGCTGAAAAATCTAGTATTAAAACAATGAACGTACAAATATTATGTTCGCGAACTTCTTGCATTTCAGGAGTAAACAGTTTTCTTTGAGGTACTCTTGATATTTCCGACATTTTACTCGTGATTAATTTAATTGAAGTATGGAATCAGTGTTCGCTACCCCGTATTATATAACCACATCAATGTTCGCGAACAGATTTTTATATGTAAAGGCAAACACGTTTATTTATTGAGCATAAATGTGACGTTCGCGAACACCTTTAACTGGGAAATGTTAATATTAAAGCGTTGACTTGCAATTTCCACCAAAATACTCTTGCATGTCGATGGTCGAACCATGTCATGTTCGCGAGCAAAACATACGGATTCAACGATATACTTACTCGGCTCTCGCATTTCCAGTTAAAACTTGATTAAGATTTTTTCACATTATTATTTTAGCATATTCTATTTATGGACACACGTTAGCGAACAATAAACGCATAGTTAATATCTTTCTTAATATTAACGTAGTGTTAGGACATATATGTGTATTCGCCAACAGCTTGATCTCAACAGTAATTTAAGTTCGCAAACAATTTTTTGCATAAGAAAGCTCAGCTGTTCGCACACAAAATTGATAGAACTGTAAACATCATAGAACTGTTCGCGAACCAATCAGACTGTTAAGGATATCAAGAATTGTGTTAGCATAACGCAAAATTTAGTAGATTTAGCGTGTAGCAAAGTAGCCTAATTTAGCATTTCGGAACGCAGTTATGGTGAAAGTGTTAAAAGGTGCATTGTGTTAGCTAAAGTAACTTAAACGTTTTTGTATTAGATACTAAGCGTTCGCAGAACAAAAAGTTTGTTAATAGCGTTAGGCTATTGCAACTATTAGTTTGTTCTCTAACAACATTTTGTACATGATATCAAAAGAGGATGGTAGGCGACGCAGCTTAAGTTTACTCATGCATAATACCTCTACTAACGTTTAATTTAGCTAATACAACTCTTCGAAAGTTAACTACTACAGGCGTTAAAGGAATAAGATTGCATATCTGTAGTATTGGTATATCCCAAATAGCTACTATCATGAGACGGCAATACATAATAATTTTTAGTTTTAGATCAAAATCACTGCTGTTATCACCTGTGCCAGGACTCATTTGCATCGTTTTATTAAAATTGTCATCTATGTAACTGCAACACAAATAATTTTTACAATATTAATGTATGCTATTTCCACTCTGCTTACCGAGAATTAGGATTTATTGACCTATTTTGAGTCAATATTAGTGTATAATTTTAGTTTTAAGATCTACAATTGTCAGTGGTTGGTCTGATCTAGGTCGTCCATTGTTCATTATTCCACCGTGGGCATTCGTATTATCTACTTCAACATTTGAGTTCCACCATTCATGCAAGCTACGTCGGGAGAATAAACTTAGCGAAGGACGGAAGTTTTCTGCATTCAGCACTATGTAACTATTCACAACAGTTGTCTATGTTTTTTGGTTTCCTTGTTGTTATCAACTTTCACTTATTTTCGTGCAAAGTTTGGAGTCGTCTGAACTTTGATCCTACGGATATTTTGCTATAATCAATCATGGTAAATTAATAATAATAATAGTAAACGCTTATATAGCGAATATTTCTTTAAACGTTAATTGGCGTGTTTTATAAATACGATCACTGTTTAAGCTCGACTCACGTTGGAGCAACGCTATTAATACTTTAGTTTAGTGAACGTTTAATCAGCAGTAATATTGCTCATAGAAGAAATGCCAGAATTGTATGAGTAATTTGTTCAAAAGAGAAGTGATACGACAGTAATTGCAATAGCCTAAATTTTGATTAAAATTAAGTCCTTTTAATTTGAGGTGCTAAACTAAAGCAATTCTCAGGTTTTACCCGAGTTTAAATCAGTGCATTATATCGGCTCGTTCATAGCGAAGTCGTTTTAATTCAGCCGATTCTTCTCTGATTTTGTTCAAATTATCTTGGAGTCAAAGAACAGTGTTTTACTACGGTTTAGGGTCGTGATTCGTTGTTTAAATTCCACATATAAAGTGAAACGCAACCAAATCATCCGGCGTATACTTCAGATTTAGCCCTCGTTTGACAGTCTCGAAATCAACAGCGGACAACTTTATTTTGAAACAGCCTCTTTATCCCAAATTTGAGTCGTTTTGAGTCTGCAAAGATCGTTGTCATTTAAGTTTTGATTCCGGCCGAATCTCACTAGCAATGTCACGCTTAATCGAGGATATTTCGATCTGAGTTTATATTTCTGAGATTTTAACAATCTTCGACGGCTCACCTTGTAATAGTTCCTTATTAACAAATAAATTCCTTTACAGAGATCCAGCACCTGCTGTAAGTATAGATATATAAAAATCGGATATCGAATAAAAATTTTAAAACGAGTACAATGTTTGTCGAAAGATACAGTTTTGATGACAAACATGTCGCATCTCAAAGGTCACATGATTTAATGTAAATTTCTCACGATCATCACTTATGCTTCCGTGATAAATCTGATGCATGCCGATGTATGTATTCCGGCGTACTAATCAGATAAGTCAGGTCTTTGCTATTCATGAATGCTAGGTGTATATACTTCAAAGTTTATTAATAGAACCTGTTCTGTTCTGGTTTTTAACGTGAAATTAATGCCGCGTCACGCTATAATGTCCCCAACGTTTGGAACCTATGTACACCACATATTGCCAAGCACACTGTCGACAGCAGGGTGTCTTAAACATTACCATGGTTTTTATAAAATTTTCCGAAGGTAGCTGGCTAGGGGTATTGCCACTTCTCGACAGTGTCAAGCACACCGTGTTTCCTTACAGTTTGACAGTGTGCGGCATTATTTCATCAACCTTCTTATGGCTTAAAAAACTACACACCACAGTAAGTTGACTAATAAACCACATTAGCTATTGAGGGTTGCCGACAGTGAATTCGCGCCAAATTGGTAGCTAGGGGTGTGTACGACACTGTAAAGAAAAAATGTTGTAGCTAGGGTGTGTCGTATATCCTCGGCAATTGATTTACAGTATGGGTGTCATCCCGACTGTCTATACCGTAGAGTCGCGACTACAAGGGGACAAAAGTTCCAAACAGCGGAGACATAACGTGAACGCCGCATAATACTCACTAAGCTATAGTTGATGATTTTTCATTGAAGAGTACAACACTATTCAGCAAAAGCACACACATGTATATAATTATGAATTATGGCAATTGTATAAAATATACAAAATACAGTTAAAGCTAATACGCCGCAGAAGTATCTAAACAATTTTAAATACCATAAATGAGTTTTATACGACCGAAAATGCGGGTTTATAAATTTACTATCAGTCTACTATTTAACGCAGGCCCGTTTCAACAAGCAGAACCGGTTTGCAACAAAGATGGAACCGGGTTAGCGGGTCACGAGTTTCCACAGGGTCACTAAGTAAACCGGGTCACCGGGTCACACTCTTTTTCCAGGTGATGCGGTTTAATTTCAATCCCAAAATATAGCCATAAGCCCGTAACCCACCTCAACCTCATTACTAACTTTGTAAAGCCATAGCTAACATAATCAGTCTTTCGATTGTTGCTGACTTCCTTGTAGCTTCAATGTTCTGGGAAAGTGTGTGTTGAAGGCATCCGTATCAGTTTGTTGTATTTTTATTTAATACCAATTATACACACATCTTTTTATTCTGGTCTAAATGACTCATTGATCCATTGCTTCGGTTAAGTTTTACACGTAATCCTCGTAATTGAATTCGAGTGGAATGAGAGAGCGAAGCGTGAGAGTGGAATGAGAATTTTCAATTTTCGCTTTGGAGGGGGTTGAGGAGGTCCTGTCTGTGTGTGTGTCTGTCGCACCTGGATCTCGATAACGGTTAGACGGATCTCGATAACGGTTGGGCGGATAGCTGATTCGAACTGTGATGGTCGATTTAGGTGTAGTGACGGAGCCCGATTTTTTTATTTTTCCCGTGGCATAAGTTATGGGGCAAAATGACGTCATTTTGGCCCATTTTTTGGGCACTCCCTCCAGTTTTTGCGACTTTTCGCAACAATTAAACGAGGTATCTGCAAACTGATACGCCTATTCCATGTAGCTTTACCCGGGCTTTCCAATGATATATAACAAGTTTTTCAATTACTTCCCAATCTGGAGTCTATAAGCTTAGAGTGGCGCCAAATGTCATATTTGGTGAAAAGACGTGGGAAATGCACCTAAATGTGTGTTTTTCGTTGCTTTTATTGTCTTATATGGAATTTTCTGGCCAGATAAGCTCATTCCAAGTATTAAAAATATTGTTGAGCAAATATTTTTTACACTTCTGGTTCATACTAGGAATAAAACATGACGTTTTCGAAATTTTTGGTGAGAAGTCGTGGGAAAAGCACCTGAATGTGTGTTTATTGTTAGTTTTAGTGTCGAATATGGGGTTTTCTGGGCCGACAAGCTCATTGCGAGCGTCAAAAATATTGTGTGGCAAATATTTTTCACACTTCTGCTTCGGGGGATATTGTTCTCACCACTCGAATTCTGGCTTGCAAGCGAGCTTCACTAGTATATATATCGTAACGGCCGCGCTAGTGACAGTATCGACAATTACAGTTGGGGCAACTACTTTTTGTATAGTAGCCCCATCCAAGGTAAGGTCAATGGAAACCGTTAGAAATCTCTAAAACCTCACTGCACGACCAAGATGTCTTTCACAAAAACTCCCAAGGACTCAAGTTAGGAACGTCAAAATTGTCCAAAAGTGTCACCAATCCTACTGCTGGTCTAACAAACATAGCTCTCTTTTGCGCACCGTTTGAAATGGGTTAGTGACGGAAGCAATACGTAACTAACGAAAAGCATTTAATGTATTGCTAAACAAATCTGGAATTGAGCTGATGTCAACTACAGTGCTATTTCAGATGCGCCAATCGCACAGTTAATAAACTTTGATCCTAATAAAACCTGACAATCTAAGGCAATAAATGATAACTGTAAAACGTACACAAACAATTTTTGCCTATACCCTAGAGTTTTCACGATATTGTATGACATAGTATACAACCTAAGTATGCACAAATGGTCAAAATTTAAACCAAATACCGCTAATCAGTCACAAGTTATAGTAACTTCAGCGCTGCATACTGCGATTGTAGTAGAATCTGCTATATTATTAATTTGGCGAAAAGGATTTCAAATTGGACGTCATTCCTCCCAATATGATATCCTATAGCATTTCATCACATCACTTGAAGGATTACCATGCTTATAGACAAAAACGACTAAATTCTTGGCTTTGGCCTAAGGCGCACTTTTTCAATCTCCTGCTCCTGCAAAACCAAACATACAGATAAATGGTTTCACCATATATGCGCCGGTGATCAAATGGAACCAACCGTAGAAAAGTTAATGTGTATACGCCCATCCGTTCCAAAGCTATAGCCGTTGTCGTGTTACAACTTTTCATTAATGCAGTAACCAAACAACAAGATAATCTATCTTACGCCAGAATGATATTTAGTAAAGAATTTTGCCTCGAGATTGATAAAATTTTCCGTGGGAAGGGGGGGGTTGGCATCCGTCAATCGGGAGGTGTGTTAGGGTGGGGTAAATGTGTGAAATTTTTAGAATTTTTAGGCCTCCGAAGTATTGGTAAATATGGATTGGGGAGGAGTATGGCTCCTTTAGGGAGAAATATAGTTAGGGGACAGACCCTCAGGGGAACCAAAATACCTCCCGATTAACGCCTAAAATACAATTATACCATATTTACGTAATAAATAAATGATATATATTTTGTTAGTTTAAACATATCCAAAACGACTTACACGTCATCGTCTCCGTAGTTCATGAAAAAATATCTCGGATTCGACCAGCTCATGTCAAGGTTTCGGAATTTTCGAATTGGGAAAGGTTTCGAAAATTTCGCCAGAAGCAAGCCAAGTATTAGCGCAGATTAGGCCTTGATGAAAATTTGTGATGCGCTCCAAAAACCCCGTTCGCTCTTCAAAACTAAGGTTGTTATACTAACAAATTCGTCAATGTTAGAGCCAGGAAAACATAGATATGTTTAGTTTTTCGTAAGAAAAAAGATAGTCGCACAGTTTGAAATAAGATGAAATTGAAAAAAATATAGAAATTTACATTATTCGATTTAAAATATGGAAATTAAATCCGGAAAATTATTAACAACAATTTACAATAAGAGACGAAAAGCTAAAATTCTCTATTATTGTGCGTGGCACACGCCACGAAATATAAAATGTAGGGTGGGTAGATGGGACTCAATAAATATATACCCATCAGGCGGAAAAATCTTTTAAGAGAAAAAGTGTTTAAATTTTTTCCTACTTTAACAAACCAAGCAATGTTCTTCCTAAATATAAACAGGTGCTCTATGGTTCATTCTTTGGTTTAAAACAATATTCTTTTCTCAAATTGCCTTCTAATATTGCACACAACTGTGTATCGGTGACAGCCCATAGATATAGCGTTCTTTCTTTTAAATTTAAAATTTTTCCCCTTAATACTTAAGATATTAATGGATTTAAAACAATATAATATACAATCAAAAACAGTTTATGATAAAAACAGCGAAACTGGGGAAGTAAATATTTTATGAGGAAATGCTAATTCACTATGTGTTAATATAGGCTTACTGAAAAGAAGAGATCCTCAAAATTATTGTTAGATTGAGGTTTGGTATCCTGTTTCCTGGCATTAGCATCCGGAATTGCCGAAACACAAGCCGAAAAGGGATGCAGAATTCGACAAAGAAATCCTGTTTGCCTCCGGAGCAATCTCGTTCACATTTTTTCGGTTGTTACTCTGGAGCAACGTCGTCTTAGTATGTTGACGAAGAAGATTATGACATGCACGGAGCTGAAACCGGCTACCTCACAGCATTTGTTTATAGCGACCACGAAACCGTTTCAAAACAACCCGAAGACGTCACGATCGTTTAGTGAAACATGCTCTACAATACTTGATTTCTTGAAAAACAATGGAGTTCCGCTGCTTCCATATGAACAATTAGGAAACAGATCAGCTGAATCGACCACGTTGGGCTAAACTGTGTTCTATCCGACTGGTTTTCGGACATTCAGTTACAAGAAAACTGTTTCAGAAGCCATCCATCATTTATCCATTAGGTTAAGCCAGGCACTATAATACTTACTGAACGTTGCTATGTAAGTGGAAGTATAATTTTACCTGTGGGTTTATAACAATAGACTAAGACGATTAATTAAAATATTGGCATTCCAGTAGCGTATGGTGATACCATTTGATTACTTTTACGTCTTGAACAGCAAGAAGACATAATCAGTTTGAGTGCTTTTCTGTTTCATTCCACAAAATAGGATCGAGAATTCTATGATCATTGGCAGGCGAAAGATACTCTAGACTATAGCACCATAATGCATTGAATGATCAATCTGTCAAAAGATTCCTTTTAAAATAGTTATACCTCGACAACGAAGC
The DNA here is from genome assembly GCA_030248225.1 of Trileptium ribeirensis. Taxonomy (NCBI): domain Eukaryota; kingdom Metazoa; phylum Nematoda; class Enoplea; order Enoplida; family Thoracostomopsidae; genus Trileptium; species Trileptium ribeirensis. Next base: position 9,042 of record JASANE010019114.1, read on the forward strand.
TCGATTAAAGTTTGAGCCAGTTATGAATTGGCATTGCAACGAAAGAAATACTCTCATAGTCAGCAGTGAGCTTACATTAATTTGAGACCAATTAGATGAGCAATTTTTCATGCTTAGGGCTGAGGAAATGCTTAAATTTAAGCAGCAACTACGATAAGGTCTGCACACTTAGGCCAGTTAAAATTAAAACATCGTCTTGAGCTATAGAAATCAAATCCGATGGGCTTCGGTATTCCCGATTTAAAATGTGTAGCGATTTGTATCAGCCTTCTCACCAAGCGATCAGTTCAAAATCGGCCCTTATTCTTTCGGGCTGATGGTAAGTTGCATGGGCACGAGGCAAAATTATATTTTCAAAATGGATTAAAACTGAGTAAAATACTGATTTTGTCCGTCATCGAATTCCCAACTACCATCAAATTGGTATTAAATTAATTGGAAAAAAAATCGTGGCAAAAATCTGAATTGCAAACTCTTGTGCCTAGCTATGTAATAACCACACCATTATGAACTATTTTATGTTCACGTTATAATGTCCCCAAGGTTTGGAACATTTGTACACCAGACAGTGTCAGACACACTGTTGACAACAGAGTGTCTTAGACACCCCCATGTTTTTAATAAATTCTTTCAGAGGTAGCTAGTTGAGAGAATTACCACTTCTCCACAGTGTCAGGCACACCGTGTCTTCTGACAGTTTTATTGACGTGTTCAGAATTATTTGAGCAATATTCATATGAGCTAGATAGAAATATCGTAAATTAAGAAAAAACTACACAGGACAGTTGACTAATAAATTGCATTAGCTGCAGACGGTGTCCGTTATAGTTAATTCGCGCCAAATTGGTAGCTAAGGGTATGTACGACACTGTCAAGAAAAAATGTAGTAACTAGGGGTGTGTGGTACACCTTCGGCAATTGATTTACAGTATGTCTGGCACCCTGACTGTTTATACGGTAGGGTAACGACTACAGGGGGACAAAAGTTCCAAACAGCAGGGACATTATAACGAGAACGCCGCATTAACGATGGAAATGTATTTCGATTATCGGTGTCGCTTATGTGATTTGAACTAAGACAAAATTAGTACACGGCACAACCAGAGCACACTGCAGTTTTGCAAATAAATAGTACAACATGTTATCCTTCTTTTCTATAAAGCTGTGAATTTGATACAAAATTGGGCATTTAACAGAATTTACTACAATTCCTGAATACAATTCGTATAAAAATAACAATCATACACTCAAGTGCTAATAGCGGTAGTTTCACTGACGATTTTTTAATTTAGAATTCGTCTCTACTAGCGCACAAATTTAATGTAACTATCACGTAATTGATAGTAAATAGTACCGTTTTTATTCGAATTGGACACAATTTCAAAAGTGAAAATGAAAATGTGGTAGTCCTGAAGAAAAATAGTTCCTCTTCAGGATCAATTCAGAATAATTCAGTAACGCAACGTTTATAAAATAACAAAATTTTTATTTATGTTTAGCGGAAACCATATTCTATAACTTATTTGTAAGCCTGATTTTATAACGACATTTTTGCCAATTAATTAATTTGGGTCAAAGTCATTCGGAAACGGTAAAATTAAAACATGCCCCTTAACACCAAGAATCAAGCCGACTCGTTTTAAGTTAAGAAAATTCAAACCCGACAAGATCTAAAAGCCGAGGTAAAAATCAACATGTAATTTTGACTATATTTGGGCCAGATCTTGCAGTGGTTTCTATATTATTATGAATTTCTGATATAAAATAAATAAATATATTTAAATTGAATTATTAACGCTTCGAGTGTCTCAATTATAGTCCAACGTACTTGAAAATCCAAAATTAGATTTTTACATTGTCCGAAAATGGAGCTTCTTGAAATGAAGAAAACCAATAACGCGGCTAAACAAGTTTAAGTGAACAAAATAAGTATATATCCGATTGAATGAGAATAATTTGAAATTGTGCGCCAAGGCTTTTAGTTATTAGACGACTTACTGGCGTTGGGTTATGCATAAGCAAATATCTAAAATTGACCACATCCGTCTACCGAATACAATGTTATAAATTTTAAAACAAAAATTATCAAGTTTCGTACACTGTAAAAAGGCTGAGTCAAATATGGCTCAATTGAGCCAATCCTTTTCGACTCAGCAAATCAGGCTAATTAGGCACAGTCTGAGCGATGTAACAATAAGACTGAGTCAAAGCTGTCTCATACTGAGTCAAAGTTTGATTTAAGTCAAACAATTTTTAGCTCAGGCTGAGCTCAAATTTGACTCAATTGAGCCAATCCTTTTCGATTCAGCAAATCAGGCAAGTTAGGCCCGGTCTGAGCGATGTGGCAATAAGAATGATTCAAAGCTGACTGATACTGAACCAAAGTTTGATTTGGGTCAAACAATTTTTAGCTCAGACTGAGCCCAAATTTGACTCACGTTTTCTTATTCGGGAAAGGACAGCCCGACTGAGTCATGTTTTAATTGAGGGTGTTAAATAGTGAAAATGGATAAAGATATATAGATACTGGAAATCTGATTCTTTCGTTCAAATCTATTGCTAAGTTATACGCGCATCGTTATTAAATATTGTAAAAACCAACTGAGGAGACGATACGTAGGAAAAATTTATATTTGATGTGTTCGCATGACCAAGAGTGCATTAGGGAAGAGTATGACACTTCCCTGCACTCACAGTTAACCCGTGTTTGATGGTGCGGGTGTTTTCGGCATGACCACACCACTAGTTTGTGGGGCGGTGGGTAGCTCGTACCCAAAAATTGGGGGGTCCGACCTACTCTCCCACCAAAAAGGCTGGGGGGTCCAACCTACCCCCAGAAACTGGAGGGCGGTCAGACCGAAATAGCCCGTATCATCAAACACGGGTTCATATGTGAGTACAGGGAAGTGTCATATATAATCTTCTTTAATGCACTCTTGGTGTGACCAATTGTTCTAATTTGTTACAATAAAAATTGAAAATCTTTACTTTGGGACTTACTTAAGTATCGAAAACAGAAAGTGAATTAGATAAAATATATTAATAATTACGAAAATATGATGGATTTATCTTTCGTAGTCACTTTTACGTTTCTACAAATATGAAATATTTCTCTAAAGTTTATTTAAATTAATAATTACTTCAATAGTTTTTCCCCAATAATTATCTATAAATAATTAAATACTTGGCATTATACAAAATGTGACTGAAATCTATTGCAGCTCCTCAAACATGAAAAAATTAATAGTCGATACGGCCGTTTTCTGAGTAGCGAAAAAACAACAGCTGCATAAAATTCAAAATTGTGACGGCCGTATAAAAGTACCCATAAACCCTTTTGCAAACAGGACCTGAGCGGGTCGAAAGAGATAGGATCGAATTGTAAACAGTGTGAGGCCGGCGTTAAGATGAAAACCACGTGGCTCGAACAGTAAATCAAAAAATAGAGTAATCGTTGTAGAAAGCATTTGGTACAGAACAAGAGCTACTAGCCAGGCTTTGAAAACGGGTTGACCAACATTTGTGGGTTCTACAAATAAACGTGGGGTTTCCTAAAATATTTGCATCCCATAATCCAAAGGGTTTTTCTGGTTTCCTTTTGTGTATCGAATAGGGTGTTTGGAAACGCAGATATATAATTCCGTTGAAATTCTAAAAAAATGAAACGCTGTGACAATGAAGTAACTACGCCTATAAGACAGTTAAAAGTAGGTATTTGCGAAACTACATAGCTGGTTATATATTCAAACAGACTATTGAGCACATATATTAAATTATGTTTGTTCTTTACTACAAAACGCCCGCCTGAATGTGGGTAATTTGTTACTATTTCAAATACAATTTGGATAATTAATCCGAGTATTTGTAATAATATCAACAAAATCGGAAAAATTTATAATAAAATTAAAAATATGAAATTTTTGCGACCCAACTCAATAGTTTGGGACCTCGTACTAAATAATGTTAAACTAAAAAAATTGTACCCCTACTTAATCTTGTATTGTAAAATATTGGCGTTCTGCCAGTTCAAATTTTAGCTTCATTTGCATAACCGTTGTGATAAGGATATGTGCTTAAGCCGTAAAAAATAACCCTTGTGATAAGGATTTGTGCTTAAGGCGTAAAAAATAACCCTTGTGATAAGGATTTGTGCTTAAGGCGTAAAAAATAACCCTTGTGATAAGGATTTGTGCTTAAGGCGTAAAAAATTACCCTTGTGATAAGGATTTGTGCTTAAGGCGTAAAAAATAACCCTTGTGATAAGGATTTGTGCTTAAGCCGAAAACCCTTGTGTAGGGTTAAGGCGTAAAAAATAACCCTTGTGATAAGGATTTGTGCTTAAGCCGTAAAAAATTACCCTTGTGATAAGGATTTGTGCTTAAGGCGTAAAAAATAACCCTTGTGATAAGGATTTGTGCTTAAGCCGTAAAAATAACCGTTGTGATAAGGATTTGTGCTTAACCGTAAAAAAATAATTTTATGTTTCAAATTTCCGAATATGGTTTTCTCGCTAGTAAAGCGGTTGAAGGGCAACCTGTGGGCGCATCCTGCCGACCTCCCAGGTATGGGTAAAGGACCCTCTGCGAGGCCACACTACGCTCCCGTCAATTATAGTACAAAAGTTTGAAATTTTGAATGCTCGAAATACAAGCCATTATTTTGTAATCGAACGCCAATCTAATATCGTAATCATTTGTTATACCTTTAGCTCAAAGTAATACCACGACTTAGCTATTCCTCTACTGGTTCACTTTTGGCTAAACTAAACAAGTTGTTGCACCAATCTTTATGATATTGTAATCATTTGTTATACCCTTAGCTCAAAGTAATACCACGAATTAGCTATTCCTCTACTGGTTCACTTTTGGCTAAACTAAACAAGTTGTTGCACCAATCTTTATGATATTGTAATCATTTGTTATACCCTTAGCTCAAAGTAATACCACGAATTAGCGATTCCTCTACTGGTTCACTTTTGGCTAAACTAAACAAGTTGTTGCACCAATCTTTATGATATTGTAATCATTTGTTATACCCTTAGCTCAAAGTAATACCACGAATTAGCTATTCCTCTACTGGTTCACTTTTGGCTAAACTAAACAAGTTGTTGCACCAATCTTTATGATATTGTAATCATTTGTTATACCCTTAGCTCAAAGTAATACCACGAATTAGCTATTCCTCTACTGGTTCACTTTTGGCTAAACTAAAAAGGCACCAACGCCAAAAACCACAACACCCCCACCAAACAACAACACCAACAACCCGCCAAAACCCAACCACCCCCCCCAAGTTGTTGCACCAATCTTTATGATATTGTAATCATTTGTTATACCCTTAGCTCAAAGTAATACCACGAATTAGCTATTCCTCTACTGGTTCACTTTTGGCTAAACTAAACAAGTTGTTGCACCAATCTTTATGACATTTTCAAAAAATGACCAACTACGACGAAATAGGGAACTGTGATCCAAAGTAGGGACTCGAAGTCCCATCTGCATCCACGAAATTTGGGTAACAACCTGTAAAGTGTTTTTAATATTACAACGCTGATCCGTTACGTTAGTAATAGTTACGGATGACCCGCTCCAGTTTATTAAGATTAGCATATCTGCAGCATTGCAAACCTTATTTAGGAAAAAGTCCACCGAGTTTCAGACAACCCAAAGTGTAATGCAGGTTAGCTTAATGGAGACTTGGGTTGATAGCGAGTCATTTACCCCTGTCTTTTTATTGCATTTCTATAGTTTTAATCCCGACAATTATGTGTTCCTTGTAACGTAGAGAGATGTATTGGCATTTTTAATGATAAGATACATCAAAATAGAACAGATTTACTCTGTTAGTTCCAATGAATGTGAAATAAATAGTAAATATTCGGTTAAAGTCAAATGTAGGTTCCTAAATGTTAGTATTCAGAACGGTTCAAGGATAAATCATAACCAAACATCAATAGATCCTATAACCGAATCCAGGTTTTGAAAATTAAAATATACTCCAAATGAATATGCTGCAAACGCAAGTGACTGGTAGCTTCCACCTCAAATTTTACAATTTCATAGTACTGGCTTTTCTAATATTTTACCAGAGACAACGGACAAGGGATGATGAATTATAAAAGTGGTTAAGAAAACGTGTTAACAGCACAGTTACCAAAACTATGTGGGTTCAAAACGAGGGTGTCAAGGTTCTCATTTTGCCAGAAAGCACTCAAATAATAAATAATCAAATTGCCCCTGAAACCGTGCTAATACGGTTTTATAATAAGAGAAAGTCGTTTACTAATATATGTGATTTTTCAAATATTTAGCTTGGGAATACTATTTTTGGCAAATGTATTGTCAATTTTTTTGTTAGAACTAATGTTTCAGCTGTCGGAAATTAAAATACAGCAAGGGAAATTTCGAAGCAAATGGAGCCGAAAATTTTACGAGCCGACACGTACAATTGGGCACCACTTCCCACCAGGATAAATTGAAAATACCCCAAAATGGCAGGCCACCAACGTCTTCACACTGAAGATGTCAGCAACAAATAGTTTTTCTAAGTTTATACAAATACCGATAACTCGCTTGAAATGTCTGAACTACAGCTGGACGACCTTGGTGACACTGCGCAATCCCTATATTTAGCATCATACAAACATTGTGTAACGCTTACGCTAGACAATGTAAAATACAACACACAACGTAAAATGTTTTATAAATACAAGAAACCCAACTGAAGAAACAAACAGTGCCCGTAAGTTAGATGATAATGATGATAACTTTCTAATCAGAATGCTATAAATGAGACAAACTTTGATGCTGCTCGCACAGTTTCAATAAATACAGTTGTTTGCCAAGAAAGCAGTTTCTAGCTGCGTTGTAGATAACGTTAGTTTACTTCAATTTAGACTGATTTACCAAGTTTACAAGCGCATTGGCGGGTTCTTGAAGCAATTTATGTTAGCCAAGCATACCCTAAGTACTTCTGCGTTAGCCATACTCACCGAATTGGACCGGTTTAATCGAAACGTACCGCACAGACTTCTGGATGTGTAAAATAGCTGCTATGAAAAATTCCTACTGAAATTATGTGCCCTGCTTACGTTTCAAAGGGCAAATTGCTTAGTTAATCTTTTCTTTTGCTTGGTTGTATTGGAGCTTGATCATTGTATAATATGTTACATATGTTTGGATCACAGATGAAGCAAAAAACGTGGAAAATTTCAAACTTTAAACCGGAATTCCGGTTCCGGCATGGTTTTTGCCCTTTGCCGGAACCGCAACCGGAACACCATTTTCGCCGGAACCGGAACCGGAATTCCGGTTACTCCCTGCAATAAACAGAATAATTTTAAGTTATCATATCAAACTGTGCACACAAAAAGATACTTCAGAATTGATTAAGGAGCTATTTGGTGTATATACACCAGATGCATGTGTCTTTGTCCAAATGCAGTGGAGCAAATGCGAAAACAACGTCGCAGCCTGTCGGTTGATGTAAAAAACTCTTATAAAAAGAAACAACACAGAAGCTTCGTCTATCGAATTAGCAAAAGCCACAACACTAAAGGTGAAACCGGTTGAGGAAACAGAATTTATTTTATAATTTAAATACCTAGTAAAAACAAGCAAACAAAATTCCGAACAGATACGACACACGGCTCCGAAAACAAGTCTTAGTCCTCAATGACTTTCTAAAAATCCAGTTTTACACAATACAGATTACGACAACGAATAGGAAAACTTGAAACCGTATTGCTGAGGAAGGGCAGATGCTGGACGGGTTAGCCATAACGTTACTGACCGCTGAGTTGGACAATATCAACGTCCGCTATAACGTATAGAGAGCCCCCAGCAAAGAACCGGTATAGGTGTAATGACATACACTGACATATGAGCATTCTCACTCAGGACAATTAACCTGTGATTTACTGTAAAAGCTTCGGTCCGTATTCAGTTTCTCCATACTTACAAAAATGTTCTCTTCTGTTAGAAACCATGAGACACTGTGTATTAAGCGACTGAAAACTGTCTGCACTTCACACAGCTGGATTAGGATGTTTTGGTGCAACAAAATCAACTGGTTGACTTATAAGTCCAGAAATTTGGACCAATTTGTAAGCAGTATGTAATTATTACCGTTGAGTTTAGCCTAATAGCATCCATTATAATTGCTCTTCTGTTGGTTGCGTAACCTATGAGGAAACTAAACAACTACTACAAGCATATTTATGATATTTCTGGTGGTTGAACAAACTAGAAAGACGCATGGGTTAGGATATAAAGGATCATCCAACTCGTCCATCCAAAGTATAGAGGTTTTGTAACTGTTTTGCTGGTTCTAATCGCGAAATTAGGATAGCTATCCGTCCGTGTCATGCAGGACCCGTTTGTTAAAACGTGGCCGAGTGGTCTATCACTGTGTTCTATCCTCCAGTACAAAAGATGCTGCTTCAACTCCTACTGGCATTTTAATTTTTACATTTGAAGTCATTTTATTATTCCAAGCAAGTAAATGATGCTCCTAACATATAAAATTATTATGAGACTAATATGACACTAAGAAAATGTGATCGAAGTCCAATGTCGTTGATTCCCTGATGTGAATTGATAATCGACAAATTTATATGTCAAAGCCAAGACTAAGTAGGTTTAAAAATATTAACGAGCAGAACTATAGAAGCATTGAACAGAACATAAAATTCTTCAGGTGAAAGATATGACCCCAAAATATTAGAAACCCAACAGTCCTTACGAAGCATCTATTTAATAAAGTGCAAAGGTTTGTGCCAAATTGTAGGCGGTACGTAATTATTAAATTAGTCCTGAAATAGTCCGTATAAATTTGGTCCTGAAAATTATGTTCGTGTTGATTTATTGTTTTATATCTTCTCCTAAAACCAAGCAAAATCCATGTAAGGACACATTAAAATTATGCCATAAAAGAAAACATATCAAACCGTAGTGTCGATCTGATCATGATGAGTATATCGAAGCATTTAGGAGGAATCATACTTGAAGAAAAAACACGTTAAATTCGTGTTCATTCTAGGTTAAACCCTGAAGCCGTGTCAAGACGCTTCCATTTGATTTATTTTGTTAAATATTTATTTTCTTTTTAATGTCTTTATAATATTAATTCCCTTTTAATAAATAATATATATATAATATATATAAACATATCGGCTTACATTTTATATATAATAAAAAAAATTTTCAAAGCAATTGCTAGGTAATTTAAGGATTCCGGTTTTGCACTGTAAAATCAATTCCAATTAAGTACAGCTTTTTTACGATGCGCTTAATTTATTAATTTAATATTATTTAAAATTATTCCCAGTTGCCACCAACCAACGATAGTATGTCGGCTTTATAGTTCGAAAACTACATTGTTCAAGCCTATCTATGAAAATAAATGTTTGATAAAGCCAAAATTAATAAAACACAACAATACAAAAATTATCAGGAAATGAAATTAAAGAAACTTTTTAATTATTTAAAAATATTAACAAAGCCAAGTAATGTATGCACTGTAATAATGTATACAATGTAAATTAAACACTGATAGAAATATATATGTAACGAAAATTATATATAGTCGAGCTAAAAATAATCACAGCTTGATATAGAAATCCAGAATTGTTAAAAGGAGAAACTTTATCGTAAAGAATGTTAAAATAAATGTTAACAATTCTTAAAAAAACTGCAATATAAATCCAAAACGTAAGTAAGTGACGATATCCCAACTACCATCGCACGAGTAAAACGTAACGCACAATGCGTAATTAGCCACGAAATTACATGGCTAACACCATGAAATACCGGTATTGCCATAAACTCAATTTATGCCAATATTCTTGGTTATATTAAGGCTCCTATAAATTATCCGAGTCTGTGTACGTATATATTCTTACAAAAATACTTAAATTGAGGTCTTTTGCGGAATTTAGGGCACTATGGCCATTTGCATTATAATTATTACTTTTTGATTAAAGGCGCCCACAAAGGTTGTTTTTAAGTCAAATATTTTAATATTTGCGAATAGCACATATATTTCTAAACATAACGGCTAATGAATGAGTGATAAGCTTTGATTGAACACAATCATGTCAAAGTTGTGCAATGTTGTGAGTGATGCGCTCGAAAACTTTGCAGCAAGCAACTTTCAGTCTATTTACTACTTTAGGAATAACTGATGAAAATATAATCTTAATTGCTGGGACTTAACTTATTACTAATTATTATTTTTGTTAAGGAGGAAGACAAGTCAATGTTTGACACCATATCGGATTCTATTTACGACCTTGGGACAAATTCAGCATGTCAAAAATACTAAAATAGCCTTTTTCGAAGCTTCGACTAAAGCTCGAACTTTAGATTTCTGCAGTGTTCTGCAGCCAAATTATTACAGTTTTGAGCTTTCACCTACCTATATTAATTTATTTTTAGATTTTAGTGAAACGCACTAGAAATATAAGATAACTTTAGCATTAATATAAATTTAGTATCAGCTCTGGATTATATAAACAATACGTGCATCAACGAAAAGAAGTGAAATTCGCTAAAATTTTGAACTAAATTTGCCACAAAACTATAATACAGGGTCCATTGAAAAAATATTAAAATGATACTAGACAAGGCCTGGAGCATCTTATGATATCACAAGCTAGAGATTTCATCGTACAAGTGATACCAAAAGTCCTGAATCGAACTACTAACAAATTTCAATGAAGATTCAACAGTTCTCGTTCACGAACGGGAGCTCGTTCAATCAAATATATGATCACTTACACACAGAACCTAAGTAGAATTGTACTCAAAGTAACTACAGTAAAATTGGCTAATCAGTTCCACAAATGATCTTTATTGAAATAATATTACAAAGTTTACATAATATCGCATGGCCAAAAAAGGTGATTTAACAGCAGTAGAACAAGATGAGGCGCAGAGTTATCGATTTTGTATCTAACTGTATATTTATATGGATTTGCCAGTATATTTAAATATTTTCAGCCATAGCTGAAACCATCGACCATCGTTGCTGACTTATGATCATACATAGGCAAGGTCCGAAGACCCGAAGGGGAGGATAGCGGTGCTTCTGAAAGGACGTCGTCCTCAGGGGGATCAGCAGCTCGACAGGGGAAGACGTCGTCAGGGGCGATAAATTTTCAAAATTTTCTGGCACTCAAATTTTTTTGTATGTTGGCCAATTTTCCACCACATTTTGCCAATTTTCACCCAAATTTTATTGATTTGACTCAAATTCTGCTCATTTCTACCGATTTTCCGTCTGCCAAAATTCTACGGGTACTTTGAGCTGGAGAGAATTTAGGATTGTTTCTGTACTAAAAATATTTCGACTTCCACAGTTCTTAAATTGTTAAAAAAATGGAAATTTATGGGTAAATTAGAACGTTTCAGCGTGTTTTCCACTCCAAGGTACACCTGAGTGAGCGTTATGCAATGAGTATAAATTTCTGCAAATTTGCATGTTTGATAATGACAAAACAAATTCTGATACATTATTCCGGAGTAAGCACCCAAAATAGTTTCCATGAGATTTAAAGAGAAATACTGTTTGTTTTTGCACCGCCAGATATTGCTTTGAAATTCAAAAACTATTCCATAAAGTTTTACTGAAATTTAAATATATTTTTTAAAAATAATTCTATAAAATCTTAAGAAATAGTTATTTGAAAAAGAATATCTGTTGCTGTAAAAATCAAAGAATAGTCTTAAATTTCATGGAAGCTATTTTGAGTATACTTGTTCAAATCCCTTAGTCGACCATATTACAGTTACCGATTCTCCGACAATTATCATTAGTGAATTACGGTAGTTTTGTTTAAGAAAAAATCAACTTACTCAGCTCGAAATTCAGCGCAATGCTTAATTCCGGAAAATTTCTCTATGCCACCGACAATAACTGCAGCCTGTTGAGCAATTTCAAAGCAATACGATACAACGTAAGTCGAATACCAATTTGACAACGGGTCTAAAGGCATTCAGGATACACGATGCTTTGGTACAAATCTGCAATTGTGCGAAGTCGATGCATATCAAATAAAGTTAAAAATTTGATACAATAATTGTAAGAAATGATCCACCAAAAATCGCTTGGTAGCGTATTCGTGTGTGAATTATTCACACAATAACTATCCGCCTAAATATAGCAAAAAATCATAAAATACACAGGTTACGTAGTTTTAAAATTTTATATATAATGCAACACTAAACTTAAGACGCGCCCCAACCATCCTCGTTTGACATCATATACGAAACGTTATTAGCGAACAAAACTCGGATTTCAATAGCCGTATTCAATTTCGACATTTTTCTGTTGCAAAACGCAATTAGCGAATGCAATTCGGTCCCTGTACTGTAACACCAGTGTGTTCGCGAACATTTTCAAATTATAATGTTTGGAATATGAAACGGACTAATTTCTGTTCTTTAACGCAAAAATGAAATTTGTGTTCAGTGAACAACTGAATGGCAATCGCTTTTGTCAAAAGAGGATGGTAAGGGTCGCAGCTTAAGTTTACTCATGCACAATTTGTTACCGTTGGAGTTTACCATTAGAAGTGAAGACATTAAAACAAGACATTAATTTCACAAAAATCCAGGTTTCAACCCAGTAAATTACTCATAGATGAACATGCTATGTCATACTGTAGACGTCATCTAAAAATCATACAAATATAAACAAAATTTGTTGATATAAATCGTATTTAACAGCAGTAAATGTAACGTTTATATCATTCAAGTCGCCTTAACGTTAAATAATGTCCAAAATGAGTTAATTCGTTCATGAGTTAAAGAGTTTCTGTATGTGAAATTCGACGCCTTAGCATAAACGTTTATCATCAATTCACTTGATTTTGATGGCACGATGTCTGGCAAAGGCGAAGAACTAGCAGCGACGCTCCAAAAACGACGCATCGACATCTGCGCACTTCAAGAAGTCCGATGGAGTGGAAGCGCCAGCCGCAAACTGGAAAGCGAACGCGGCGCCAACAGCTACAAAGTGCTCTATTTTGGCAGCAAGAACACCCGCTACGGCACCGGAATCGCCATCTCCGAACGCAGTCGGCGAGGTGGAGCGCTTCGACAACCGACACATGAAGATCAAGATCATTGCGGCCGAACGCACCATTCACATCTTTACCGTCCACGCGCCGCAGACTGGTCGACCCGACGCAGAGAAGGATATCTTCTACAAGAACCTTGACTCCAACCTCCGCGCCATTCCTGCCAACGACTACGTCATCATCGCAGGCGATTTCAACAGCCACGTAGGCGAAACGGCAGACGGCAATCGAGGTCATGGCAACAAGGGCTACGGCACGCGCAACGAAGATGGTACCAGCATCTTCGACTTCGCTGACGCGCACGGCCTCGCCACCACCAACACTTGGTTCAAGAAGCGTCAGACTCACCTGCCAACGTTCTACAGTGGGCCAAACAAGTCCCAAATCGATTTCATCTTCATCCGACGCCAGCACCTCAAGACGGTCACCAACGCCAAGACCATCCCATACGAGACAGTCTCTGCCCAACACCGTCCAGTCGTCGCTGTGCTCAAAGTCAAGCCACCGCCACCACCACGTCCCAACCGAACCAGCCCGGCACGCTTCAAGTGGTGGAAGTTCAAGGGGAAGAAGGACGAAATGATCCAGCGCATCAAAATGCCCACCGTAACCACCGTCGAAGAAACCTGGAAACGCGCCAAGTGCACCATCCACCAGGCGGCCGCGAAGACCATCGGCATCACCAAGCCCGGCCAGCCGATCATCAACCGCGACACCTGGCTCTGGACAGAAGACGTAAAACAGAAAGTCCAAGAGAAGCGCCTCTACCACGCGTACCGCAAGCATAGAACTCCGGCAAACCTGCAGAAATACAAGGATGCGAAGTTAGCCGCGAAGAAAGCCGTCGCCGCTGCCCGAGCCCAGCACTTCCAAGAACTTTACAAGCGACTCGACACCCGCGAAGGTGAACGCGACCTCTACAAGCTAGTCAAAAGCCGGGACAAGCGAAAGCAGGACATCGAACGCTTCTTCTGCGTCAACAACGACCACGGCAATCTTAGACCGACCGCCAAGCAGCCACGGAACAATGGCACAAGTACTTCGAGCGAATCTCCACCGAAGAGTTCCCGCATCCGCCTCTCTCACACGGCCACTCAACGTTTAGCGCCGTCCAACCCATCACCGCCGACGAAGTATGCGACGCGATCAAGCAGATGAAGCCCGGCAAAGCTACTAGACCAGATGACATCGCTGCCGAGCTCTGGAAGGCGAGAAACTGGAGCCCAGCACCCTGGCTAGCCCATTTCTTCAATCAAGTCACCGACGAGCGCCGAACCCCGAGCGACTGGCAGAACAGCACGACCATCCCGATCTGGAAACGGAAAGGCAACCCGGCCGACTGCGCCAACTATCGCCCGATCCGGCTGCTCTCACGCACCATGAAAATCTTTGAACACATTCTCGATAAGCGGATCCGTGACATCACCAAGACCACCGTCAACCAGGCCGGCTTTGTCAAGGGCTGCGGCACAATCGACGCGATCCACACCGCCAGACTGCTGTTGGAGAAGTACCGCGAGAAGAAGAGGCCGCTCCACGTCGCCTTCCTCGACCTCGTGAAGGCGTTTGATCGCGTGGCGCATCAACTCATCTGGTACGCGCTGCGTGACCACCACGTTCCGGAAGAACTTATCCGATGGGTGCAACTGCTCTACAACGACCTGAAGAGCCAAGTCCGCAGCGTCGCCGGCACACCCAAGCCACTCCGCATCAGCGTAGGGGCGTCCATCAAGGAAGCGCCCTCTCGCCGCTCCTCTTCATCCTCGTCATGGACACCATCAGCCGTGACATCCAACAGCCAGCGCCGTACACCCTGCTCTACGCAGACGATGTAATGCTCGCCGCTGAAGACAAGTCCGACCTCGAGCAGCTCGTACAGACATGGAATAATCGCCTCGACGAACACGGCCTCCGCCTCAACATCAGGAAGACCGAGTACATGACGACTGCTCCAGACGCACCAGGAACGATTGCCGTCACCGGCACCGACCTGCCACATGCCGAACGCTTCAAGTACCTCGGCTCCACGCTCTCGGCCGACAGCGACCTGCGACACGAAGTCAACTCACTAGTCAACGCCGCCTGGATCAAGTGGAAGTCGACTACCGGCGTCCTCTGTGACAAAAAGATCAAGAATAAACTCAAGTCCAAAATTTACCGTTCCGTCGTTCGCCCCGTCGCCCTCTACGGCTCCGATTGCTGGCCCACAACCAAGGACACAGAACGCCGCCTCGTCGTCAAGGAAACAAGATGCTGCGATGGACCAGCGGCGTCACTAGCTTCGATCACGTCCGCAACGACAACATCCGCGGCCGCTACGGCGTTGCACCAATCGTCGACAAGATGCGCGAGAAGCGACTCAGCTGGTACAGACATGTCCTGCGCGCCGACGACAACTCGCTCGCCAAGACCGGTCTCCATCCCGAGATTACCAGCAAACGCTCGAAGGGCCGCCCGAAACAACGCTGGTCCGACACGCTTCACGCTGACATGAAGATAGCCAAAGCCCACCCGAACGACGCCCAGAACCGCTCAAACTGGAAGAAGAAGACCCAACTGGCCGACCCTGCATCGAAGCAGGAATAGCGCCCGGAAGAAGAAGATTAAACAAAAATTTTCCGATAAATTTTCTGATAAACAAAATATCGAAAAAACCTGTCAAAATATAATAGTTTTTATGTCAGAGCCAAATGGTACCAACATTATTGGTGTTTCATCAAAATTATCATTTTCGGACTGGAAGCTTAGGTAGAACCTAAAGAGCCCATTTTATTATTACAGTATATACTTGTTAAAAACTGATCCGACTTGGCTCATGTGTTCATAAATATATATAGTCAAAACGTTAGGTTTATACATAATTCAGCGCGTCATCCTCATGATCAAAGCTCGCCGAAATTTTTAAAATAATGAATCAAAGTAAAATGAAATTAATGCTACCAACCCAACGGTATCAGCGCAACATGTAGTGTTCATCACTGGTATATCTCCAAGCAAACCAACCACTTTTGACTTCAGATTAAAGAACCAGGGCCCACGTATTGGCCAACTTTTTTAGCGAAGTTACTTTTCGAACGACTTGAGAGTGATCAAAACAGCAATTCGTTCAGAAACACGTTCTTACTTTTCAAAAACGTTGAGTCTAATTTTGAGTATTTAACCCACGTTTTTAACACTAGGCCTGAGTTAAAATAGACTCGATCTAAATCATATGTTGAGTAAAACTTGGCCCATATAAAGTCAACAGTTGACTCAAACTGAGTCAACACTTGGAGTTAAATTATAACTGTGCTGAACTGAATGTGTAAAAGCTAGATTCTCACTTTCAATTGAGCCATTAAACCAATTCGTTGTAGTGAAACTGTATAAAAGCGCTTTACTGATTGATTAAAATAGAATTTAAATCAGTTATCTTGATTTGAATCGTGATTGCAACGTGGTAAAGGATTGAAATTTCAGAATGGAAAATGAGCGATATCTGTTTCAATCTATAACAATAAAGCAGACTCCTGTAGTTGCTATTTTAAAGATTCCAATCATTCCAACTTGGTAACAAATTTACATCCTGTATGTGTAAACATTAATTAAAAAATTCTTGGTTTATAAAAATGTTTTAAACTTAAAATTTCCTTTATTACATCCCAAGAAAAATTTTCTGTTGGATAGTTTTAAAAACATTAATTTGTACGAAATATATATATATATCAAACAAATAAAATAATAACAGCATTGCTTTTATAACTTGCAACAGAACTATGACGATTAACAAGCCATGGTTTTCCGTACCGACAACGGAGCCGCGTCTGAGCTTACGAAGAGTAGTGCAGGAACCCACAAAAGATTCGGGATGTTTTGGCCGGCAAGCCTCCACAGCGTATGAAAGTCCCACACCATGACTAATGGCCCACACCATGACTGATAGACCCACAATGTCTGATGGCTCCAGACCTAGACCGGGTATTATTCGACGCTAAAGACTATAATTCAGCTTGCTAGTATCTTCAGTGGCTTACAACGCATTCCTTGGAGGATAGATTCTCCTTAAATGAGTAAATATAATTAAGCTTAGTCGTTGCACAATACAATTTCCTAAATTTATAGATGCGACGACAGTAGAATTTAGAGTTTATTTGAAAACAGTAAACTATAATTTTTTGTTGCTCTAAACTATGAGTCGGTGAATAAAATATTCTGTTTATGATAGTGTACAAGTGGATTTGAAATATAATCAAAGCACCGCATCAATTTTGAAAAAATTATCAACTTTTCTTATAAAACTTTCCATTGTCATCAAAAATATTGTGGTTCTTGTTTCTTTTTACCTCAATTCTATTGCTAAATTCTAGATTTTAAAATGAAATTAAAATATTTGCTTTGGAAATTCTCATAATAAAGGCTGCAAAAAAGTTTCGGCTGGATTTGTTTACAAAAAATAGCGTTTTAGTAATTCGCTTTATAACTTTAGTAAAGCTCTCGGTTAAAATTTATCGAACAAAATTTAAAGGCTATATTTTATAGATGTAGACTTTTAACACACACATACGCACTCAATAATTAAATAGCTGATATTTTAGTATGGTTTTGAACGTATTAGAATTAAATTTTTGTTCAAAATAACAGGTATGTTAATACCTACAACCAGGTAGTATATTGCAACAAATTTTATTCCTATTAGCATAAAATAATGTTATGCTACAGCAGTGTTTACTCAGTTGTGGAAAAATTAAAAATGTGTGGGCACTTCAGGAATTGGTTAGAGTCCTGTAAGAAAAATATGTCATTCCAAAGCTACAGTTTTGCCTTTTTAGTGCAATAAATACGGGAAAAGTGCGCAATTTGTTTTCCATTAACAGAAACATAACTTGGAGTCGAAGATTTTATTAAAAAATGGCAATTTTTGGCTCCTGAGGCCACATTATTAATATACTTACCATTGGTCTACTTTATGGGATCAACGAGCCTAAATCTGAGCTCGACCGGATAAATATCGATTTTAGGTGGCACCATTTTTTGTAGTAATATATATATGGTTCAAAAAAGCCCTCAAAAATGGTGTTTTTATATAGATATGGTGCACTAAAGTGCTAACGGTAATTACTTATACAGGGTGACCCAAAAGTAAGAAAAACTGTTTGAATTGTCATAACTCTATAACGTCTTGAGATAATTTTATATCCTTTATTTGTTATAGACAAGCATTATGCTTTGAGATTAGTAACTATATAGCTAAATTCGCGTCATTCTCTTAATGGCAAAATTGTACTCAAAATCCAACAATTGGTCTGAAGTTATTCGATCATGGCCCTAATATTCGTCTTTGCCAGCCCCGCGAAACAAATGTATTCTTGCTCTTAGTCGAAAATGCGTTGCTACTGGGTCAGTATTGTCTAAACTTGGTCGCCCACGCACAGCCACAAAACCTGTTGAGTGGCCCGACCGTTTCCCTTGTTTGACTACTCCATCTCCTCTCGAGAAATTTTTCACTGGCGGTTAATGACCTATCAAGACAGGGTTTTTTGCAAAACCAGGTAGAAATCGTTCACGAATTACAGAAACCTATTTATATTTTGTACTCATCACCATCAACTTGATAACTAACTCTAAATATGTGTTAGCTTTCAGTCCTTAATACTCCAGTATTTATGGAATAATTTAGTCTTTTACGATCTGTTTTCACCGATGTGGATGCTGATGACATCTATATTTAGTATGTAGCACTGGCTATTAATCTCAAAATTCCTCGCAAGTTTGCGAAACATCTTTATGGTGACACACCGTACTGAAATTAAGATAACTGAGTGGTTTTCAAGCCGCCGTGCTGGTTTGAGTTTCTTTTTTGTTTTCCCTTCGTATTTTAGATTTTCAGAGTAATGCCGGAAATTTAAGCTTAGGAGCTGTTGCTCGGTTCCTCAAGGAACCTCAAAAGCGGCAAAACAACGCACATTCGATGACAATCTCAGTATGCGCATCGTAAACTGTCGCTCAAGTATGACTGTGTGCGGAGAAGATTAACACCCGGGTACAAGCCCGCAAAGGATCTCTTCTACAACAGTATCTTATGCGGCGTTTACGTTATAAGTTGCCCGCCACGTGGAAGTTTTGTCCACGTACAGCCTACGTAACACAGTTAACGATATAGTGTACAGAACACCAACACTATGTTGTAAGCAATTATATATGATGTTTCGGACACCATCAGCACACATGTATGGTGTCATGGACACCCTAAACTTCTAGCTAGCGGTTATAAAAATCCTTCGGTAAGATACCTTGTTGTTTTTCCGTAGCAGGGAGTTTATACAGTGCACGCTTTGACCATACACTTCCTACGCAATGTTTTAAACGGCATGGTTTATGGGATATAATCAATTAGCTTAAATAATTTGAATTTTCACTTAGGTAATTTTCCCGCCTTTTTTAAACAACTGTTTAAATATAGGGTGTCGAAGATAGCATAGTGTAATTTACACGGTATCCGCGACACCATTATCTGTGCTGCATAGTATGGTCCTTATGACTACCATGCACCATTGTATGGTCGTGATCACACAGGGACAAATCTTCCACATGGCGGGCGTTTTATAACGTAAACGCCGCATTATATCAATGTATACTTTCCAATCAATTAAAATTCCTTTTCTTATTGAACAAGTAACAAATTGGAAGAATAAGACCTCGAGCTGATTAGCAATCATAAATGTGCCGCATTCGGGATCATGGTCTGCGTGTACAAAACTTAGTCCCGCTGAAATTGGCAGAACACTTCATATTTCGAGCAACAAGTACATTTTAATTAAAAAGCGCCGCTTTGTCCGCAAACAACGGACTTAGCTTCACATCATGTGATATAAGTAATCATAGGTTACGCCGCGCATTCATACGCTCGAATCTAATTTAACGCTATGTACATCGTTTAATTTTAATCAAAGATAATGCAAAGTATTCCAGTGCCATACTAATCGAGGCATGCAGTTTGCCAGCAAAATTTAATTATTAGTCGCATGCACTGGAGCAGACTGATAATACTGGGTTTAGTGGCGTCTCATTATTAGTCGCATGCACTGGAGCAGACTGATAATACTGGGTTTAGTGGCGTCTCAGTAAAGTTGAAAGCCGTAGTATATATTTCCAAAATATTATCCAAATAAAGCAAGCGCGATGGCTCTTACAAAGCGAATTCTTTAAACTTAATAATATACAGTACTCGCCAAAAATGACTGTCGATGCTCGAGATAAATTTATTCTAAAAACAGAATTTAATATTAATTTAAATAATTTGAAAATGTAGAGCGAGCCACTCGCCCAAACTCACTTGCTCAAAGTAACTAGCTCGAAATGCAACATTAAATTCTGGCGCGTATTGTATTTCCTTAAAATATGTAATTTTGCAAAAAAATATAGGTTTTAATCTTTTTAGTCAATGGATTACTTAAAGGGTTCTATGGATTTACAATGTATTAAAATGGCTACCACGTTGACTTATGAAAGGTCTAACTGTAACTTGAGTTAGGACTAATCTCAGTTTTTCAAACGTCATAGATACCGCAGACTATTCACACTCGGAGTATAATCACGGTGAGAAATAAATGCAAATATTTCGCGAATTATAGCTGTTAATTTTTCGCGAAGTATTTACGTATCCTCCTTACAAAATTTGCTTCTACTTCTGAGTGTGATTGCAACTTGCAGCACCTACAAAATTTCCAACTATGAACATAATTGTTGTAAAATTACTGATAAGCTCCATGGCCTATCCACTACTACAGTGCTTTAGTCAAACGCGTCACTTTACATCCCTTCGATGATTGAATATATGTACCAACAAACGAAATGGTATTATGGCTCAACAAACTCGTAACTCGCAAGAGAGGGTGAAACAGAGCAAGCGTGGATTGATCTACAGTTGCAATCAGAATTACGGGCTTATAAAATCGAACGCAGACGAAATCTATCGATCTTCGTTTAAACGAAATTCGTTAAATTAAACGCAAACTAATATTTTTTATTAAAAAATATTTTTTCAACACAATCGAAATTCGTTAAATAAAACGTCAACTAACATTTTTACTAAATTATTTTTTTTATTTTGACGCAATCAAAATTCGTTAAATTAATCGACTTTCGTTTAAACGATCGATTTTAGTTTAAACGCAAACGACCAAAATCGAAGGAAGATTCGATCGATTTTTTAGCACTTAATTCTGATTGTAACTGTAGAAACTTTGTCACTGTGTCTCACTTTGTGAAATAAAACTTGCAACAGGTATTGTCTTTGATTTATACAATACATTACACCTCTGTAACTCTGACGCCATTGAAAATCCTAAAACTTCGATGACCCTATACCCAACAACTGAAACCGCACGAAGTATTCTAACTAGTCTCTAGATAACCAAACCATCGTATCCAGCGTACCGAAAAACCTTTTAT
The DNA here is from genome assembly GCA_030248225.1 of Trileptium ribeirensis. NCBI lineage: Eukaryota > Metazoa > Nematoda > Enoplea > Enoplida > Thoracostomopsidae > Trileptium > Trileptium ribeirensis. The sequence continues at coordinate 30,553 of JASANE010019114.1, forward strand.
ATGTTAACCATTACTGTGCCCTGCAAGCAATAAATAACCAAACAAAATAAAAACTCACTACATTTTGGAGCATCCGCATCACCTTTGCTATCGAATAAATAAACTATCGAGATCCATCCACCCGAAGATAAGCTATGCGCGATAGAAACAGCCAAAGAACACAAATTTTCACCAAGATTCCACCTAACACCCTCAACGGAAACTGCGCTCGACTCCGTTTCAACAACAATGTAGAACAATCGTTATTACAAAGTTCAGTAGTCCTGATAGTCCGGCGGTTCGTCTTTAACCTCATCAGCCGCTCCGTACCCACCGCCGTCATCTTCTTCAGCACCATCTTGCTGCTGCTGTCGCTGTCGCTGGGCGTCGTCTTCGTCGACGTCGATTTCTTCTTTGACCCGATCCTCGTCGTACTCGCCATTACGCTCACGGCGCGATCCCCGCTCCCGGTCCCGATCACGGCCGCGGTCACGATCCCGGTCACGGTGACGATCACGATCCTAGAAATAGAACGATATTTATTGTTTTGCTTTGATTGAACTATACGTGGCCTCACCGCGCAGTGATGTGCTTATGAACTATGTACTGTACGACGTGTATGGCGAGATGGTGGCTCAAGTTTTTAACACAAAAACTGATGCTACAATTATATATATTCATTGAAATATGTTGCAAATTATAGTATTCAATTTATGATGGTTGGTGCTGAAACATGTCACAATATTTGAATAAAATGCAAAATCGTATAAAACCAAAAGACCACCCCTCACATATTTATCGACCTCCGGTTCAGCCAACCACCCCTCCCCAGCTAGTCCCCATAAATATAGACCTGGTGAAAAAGGCAGAAACATAGTAATTTTAAATTTAATCGTGTGCAGAATTATTTTAGACACGATGCTACGTTTTAAAAATCCGTGAGTAGGAATTATTTCACTAAAACTAATTTTGACTTAGACTTTGATCTGATATTAGAATTTTAATCCTGCACAAGTGATGAAATCAAAATGAATGCGAGAATAAAATCTAGCCCCATAATCAATTGTGCTATGTTCCTTTCTGTGGTATTGGTGCACACATCTTAAAGCAGATGCCGCATTACACATGGAACAGAGGCTTGTGTTACATCTGCAAAAAGGAAACTTGTAGTAAAAACAATGATTTTAAGAAATAAAGCACTCTCGCCGCTAAAATATTTGCTTCTCTGATTTTGAGCCACGAATGGCTGAAACTACTGCGACCAGCATTTCATCGCTCTTAGGCTTTTGAGTTACCAAATTCCAAAACGTAGCATGTACTTTTATAAGGCTTAAATATTTTAACATCATGGACCTAGCTTACTCCACTTTTGCAGGCCATCATGACAATATCTAATTTTTCCACCCATCCTATTACTATGGATAGCAAAAATAAAGTATAGGTGTAAATAGCCAGTTTGCAACAAATCTTTGTATGTCACAGTTTAAATGACTAAGCCGACGCGTGTGAACGTTCGAGTTTGCTGAAACCCCTAAGCACAACTTCAAAATGAAACTTCGGCTGTGGATAGTATGGTGTGTTTCCAAGGCTGTGATTTTTTGGTTTCACTGCGTAAAAACACTCCCAAATTTACCCCTCGGAGCCAAAAATTTCCTAAATTTGTCACAAATGCAAAATAGCCTTTTGCCTTCATCAAATGCGTTTTCGCAATGTTTCTAACACGATTTTAACCATTTTTCCTGGCAAACTGCCCCCTGGCAAAATTGGGCTCCAACAGTTCGAAATCAGAGGAGCAACCTGCGCTCGGTTCGTGCACCCTCGCAAAATTTTAAGCGAATGGAGAGCCCAGGTGCGTACTGATAGGATATATGCCTTCGAGCCATTGGTGTTACTACAAATTATCATTCCGTGGTGTAATTAAGGTGTAAAACATCAGATTCAAGAACGTTTTTATATAATTGCTAATCTTGTTGCTTCGGAACGGCATCGCGGGTTTGGCCTAAATTTCCGCGGTGCTCATGTAGACTATTCACAGTTGTTACTATTATTCAGAATTGAGAATATCCATTTTGCTAGGGAATAGAAAAATGACAGAGACCTACACATATTATGTTCGCTCAGGCCAGAAATCTGTGTTATTACCAACCCAGTGTAGTTGGATAGACAATAAATCAATTAGTTGTCACAGTAATACCGCGATTCACTTAATGAAGTTCCGTCCAAATTTCGTTTCAAAGTGGACCAATTAGAAATTTCGTTTAGCCGAAATCGGCCTTTACTGAATTTTGGAAAAAAACGACTCAAAACTTGCATCTGACATCAACGGTTTACCAAAAAGATGCAAAAGTTCCAACGAAATACCCCAACCGTTCTAGTTTCCTTAAATAACTTTAGTAACTTACCATGAAAAATCCTACACATACAAGAGACATATAATGACACATCCGACCCTCAGTGTATTACACCACACATTACCATTATAATTCCTTGTTACCACAATATTAATATAAGAATTTGGCTTAACATCGTTTCATCGAAATGCACATCTGCTAACGAAATAGACCTTTTAAACTGATAACAAAATTCATTTTAACCATCCAATTTAAAGAAAAAAATTTTTGGATAAACCTACAGTTACACTCAGAAGTGCTTATAAAATCAAACGCAGACGAAATAGAACGAAAACGCAATTGATCAATCTTCGTTTAAACGAAATTCGTTAAATTAAACGCAAACTAACACGTTTTAATAAATTTTTATTTTTACTTTGTCGCAATCGAAATTCGTTAAATTAATTGAATTTCGTTTAAACGCAAACGATCGAAATCGAATGAAGTTTCTATCGATTTTTGAGCACTTAATTCTGATCGTAACTTTAAGTTATGATACACATTGTAAGGCTGGAAATAGCTGCTGCCTTTGAGCAAGAAAGCAGGTTATGTTTCCAGCAGAGAGCGAACGTCGAGAAAACAGCGGTCAGTTGTGCTGAGTACTGCACAAAATTTCGTTTAAAAGTACAGCCACAGACAAAAATAAGTGCACAATAAATCGAAAGCGAACGAACGTAGTCCCGATAGTGTCTGGATATTTTTGGCGTTAGTTTTTGAACGAACGTAAACGCAAGCTAAACGAACTTTGCTACGCTCTTTTTTTATATAGCTTACATTTATCCGTGGCTGTACATAATCATGGTCAAACAACAACTCAACGTCCGACGTCCAAGAGGTGTATTCCAGGTCATCGGGGAGACGGGTGCGGTGCCTATGGTTTAGGCGTCTACTGCGCCGCCAGAGGTGTGGTTGTTTGGTTGGACGACCTGTCATGGTATCCGAGTCTCAGGATGGGTAACCCACTACCGTCCCCCCCCCGCCATACGAGCATGTATGAACAACAACCCCTAATCAAAACGGACGATAGTCCACATCCATATTGCAAAATAAATAGCAAATACAGCAACGTACCCGATCCCTTCGATCTCGATCACGATCGCGGTCACGGTCCCGACTACGGCTTCGACGGCGTTCACGGTCACGCTGAAAGAAACATTATAATTAATCTTCTAAAACGACGTAGAGCTCATCGCCAAGGTGGCGAATTCTGCGTGTTGAATATATAATTTAGAGAGACGTGCACAGCTACATTGAGCATCAACTTATAAAATGACCGTAATATCAGCCATGCTGTTTGAATAGTTGAGGATAGATACCAGATTATTACGTATTTACGGACTTACAATGGAATAAATAGAGAATGAATTGCTTTATAAAACGCCCCATATAGCTCGAGCAACGAATAAAGAAAATATTGCCGTATACATGTAAATCAAGGTCAAAAATAAGTGCTAAATAAACGATCGATTTCGATTCAATCGATTTGGTTCGTTTTCAAGTTTGGAGCAATTAAATTCTAACAATTTCGATTATTTTCGAACAAAATTATCGAATAATTAGTGTGATTCCGATTGCACTTATTTTTGCTAGACTGTATTGTGGGTATCATGAGAGCAATTAAAAAACTTTTGAGCCAAAAATGTCGCATCCTATACCATGCAGCAAAGCACTATAGATATTTTTGCTCTACAAAATCAGCTAATTTGGTTCAGATATCTGCACCATTTGTCAAGATGGAAACTATGTAAGAGCACAAATAGAGATTTTGAGCTTTCGAGTAAGCTATCGCAGGAGTTAATCCGCACAGCTGAAGTTGAGTTATGAGTGTCACTGTATAAAAGCCCACAAACGGACACCGCCAAAATTTAATGGCTTGGCCAGTGAGAAATTCTTCGCTAAGCTCTTTCCACTCACTACACTCAGAATTCGAACAAAATAGAAAGCATCTAAGACACATGAGCATTGTCACATTCAAGAGAAAAGGTAAAATCGCTCAAACGATTATTATTAAATCTATTCGAAATTGTTTAACGCCATGCATCAAAACATACTTCAATAAGATTAAGACAAAACCACCATAGCGTCTGTTTTACAAGGAAAGCATGTTGCCAGTTTCCTGTAGATACTTTAGCTTCTAACGAAAAAGAGTACTTATCAACGGAAAGATCATCATTTGCATCATGAGAGGTGGCCTCCCAGTCATGTCGCTTTATTTCGAGAGATATTTATACTAACTTTAGAGATTCGATTATTTAATTTTAACCCAAATATTGCTTATAATCCACGCTCCCTGTATACATAGTAATTTATAGTATACATCATCAATTGCATCATGAGAGGTGACCTCCTAGTCATGTCGCTTTATTTCGAGAGATATTTATACTAACTTTAGAGATTCGATTATTTAATTTTAACCCAAATATTGCTTATAATCCACGCTCCCTGTATACATAGTAAGGAAGCAACATGCGGTAATTGCGCCAAGATAGATGACAAGACCGGCTAAAAAAGCCTAAGGGGCGATCATGACTCCTTTCAGAACCCTAAGACCATGTTCAATTCAATCATTCAGCATCTGTTCGCATAACCCACTATCTTTACAGGGTTCAAATTATGTCCACCCTTCTTCACTGTCTCAGTTTCACAGAATTTCTTACATGAATTCTTCTAATTCGCATAATTCATTATCAAATGCTTAGCAATTTCTAGCTCGTATCTAGAGTATCCCCATGGGTTACTGTCTGATTCTGTGTATGTGAAACGTCATGCGACCTGTGCAGTGTTGTGTAGCAATAATTCTCATGGGAGCATTATTTACTTTCCAAAGAAACGTTTATCTGAGCTCATGGTATTTACAAAAACACTTTCAGCTGGTCTGTACATTTTTCATGTCTTTCGAATGACAAAATTGCGCAAAAAAGCACAATAACTGAACATACGTCCCGATCGCGATCACGGCGGCTGCCTCTGTCACCACGGCTCCGCGAGCGACGTCGTTCTCGATCACCGCGGTCACCACGGTCCCGGTCTCGCTCGCGTGACCGACGCCGATCGCCGCGCTCCCGATCTCGGAACTCCGATCGCTCTCTTAAACAGACAACAAGCCAGTATATATATATATAAATTATGCAAACATACTTCTTTGGAATCTAACTACGAAATATTGGTCCAAAAATCTGGGGAGTATGAAATAGTGGTCTAAGAACTTGGGAATGATTGGAAAAAAATTGTCTAAGAACGTGGGAGTGGACTGAAAAAAATGGTCCAAGAACATTGTGTGAAGTATAAGTTCGTTGTCGACGAACCTGGGGGCTTGAATTTAGTGTCCATGAACATGGGTGCGGTACAAGTCTGTGGCCCAAGAACCTGGGCGGAAATAGATGTGGTGGTCCACGAACATGGGTAGTGTAGTCATGTTTAAGAACCACCAAGTGGGTCATAAACCTGGGAAAGGTAAAGGCGAAAACGACCGAGACGTGCACCCAGCATGCATATTCAATGCGTTCAGGGTCAGTCAATACAGTCTGTCTTCGGAGTTGTTTGGTTACGTTTTGCGCACAGGTCATCAAGAATTTATTGTCTATATAGGTTTTCCAGTACGCTGAATACGATGGTTTGGTTATCTAGAGACCAGCCCAAATACTTGATGCGTTGTCAGTTGCTTTCGGTGTGTTTAAGGTCGAAAAGATTTTAGGTTTTTCAATGAGGTCAGGATTTCCAGATGTTTTAAATTGGTACATCAAACACAGTCTGTTACATGTGATTACACAAAATAACTCCAATGAAACGATGCTGTAGTAGTACCCACACTAAATTGGTGGGAAATTTTTTACCTCCCCTTCAGTTTTAAAGTGGATGATCTATTATGCATCGTTTTCTGCATATTTGAACAACCTATTAAAGAATTTGTGACAAGCAGAACAAGATGGTGACTTTCCGCTAACGTTTACCAGATCAGCATTATAATGCTTCAGGGTTTCAATAGGTTTTAGGATGTTATATACGTAAAAAAAGCCTGTTACATGTGATAATGAATAATGACAACTATAGATGAAACCACGCTCCCTAAATTTCAAGCTCGATTGGGGGACACTAGCAAATTTTTCTATTGAGCTTCGCTAATTAAAATTTTTGTAATGTTTGAAACTTACGTCTAAAAATGTCAAACAGTTAAACCCATTTTCTGTACAAAATAAACACTAACCTGGATTCTTCTCGAAGTGTCGATCCACCAGGTGCTTTAGCTCTCCGGGTATCACCGAGCCCGCCACCTAGAAAAACCGCAAACGCTACAATTATTGAAACATGACAGCATAACATAACAAAACCAATGGTATTTTTACACATTTTTCATAACATACACACTATTTCTTTCTCCAATGACCAAGAAGACGGAAACACTTAAAATTTATAAAATAATTGCTATTTCCTGACAAAGGCTCGACGAACCATATTCGGACCACAGCGGCAAAACGAATTGTCCCACAAAGTCATGGTCAGTAAAGATGTAAATTTCGATGAACAGGTCTCCATTTTTCGATACGAAGCCTGTGTCGCGAGATATGGGCTGAGAAACACTGGTGCCCGTATGGCCAAATTTGGCAAAGAATCCTTAAAAACCTGTTTGTTTTTGCCATTTTGATCCACAAGATGGCGTTGCAGCTCCGGACCTCGTCATCACTTTTGCTATCGAACAAAAAAATGTCGAAATCCGTCCATAGGAAACTGATTTATGAATGACAGCAGCAGACAAAATAGAAATTTTCACGATTTTCCCCCTACCGCCTTCGTGGAAACTCCCCTAGCTTCGCTCGCTCTGATTCAATAAAACAAATTATAACTAGTATAAATTACAAAAAGTGAGCGGAGCAACAGGCACAGTATTTGGTATCTTATTTGTGTATATATGTATTTCAACAAATTAAATGATTAGCATTTACGGCAAGTTTTAGAGCTTCATTGTTATATTCGTGATCAGCGACATGGAAAACGCCTGTGTGCAAATTATTTTTTCATTTCTGAGCATTTTGAATATTTTTAAAAAAATAGCAAATTAATAATTAATTGCAAATTAACTAATTAGCATGTTTTAACTTCCTCGAATAGTAATAAACACCAGATTCGCAATCACTACGGCGAGATGTAGTACAAAATTAATAGCTTTACACTAATTATTCATTGAATGTTTGAAAATGCTAAAAATAGGCTAACACGTTTAACTAATAACTTAATGCTTTAGTTACTCTATAACTAAAGCAAATTTTGAGAAAATCTATATGACTTGCACCTCCGATATTAGGTCTTTCAAACAAACAAAATTTAAATCGGACCAGTAGTTATTGAAGAGTTCAACGGACGGACGGACAGACGGTGCCGATTCCCCTTCTGATAAAAACAAAAACACTTCGCTCCGTTCAATAAACTACCTTTCATTTTACAAATATCTTAGGGTCAATAGTGAGAAACTAAACAAATTCTTTAAAACAATTTAAACCAAGTCACAATAATCGAAAATCCTATCTACTGCCTTACCAAAGCGTCGCGGCAGCCACCCTTCGACAGTTCGTCCGCGCTCGACATCAACCAGGACACGGCGGCTATCAATTTTACGACCATCCGCGTGCTTGTACGCTGCTAAAAATGATCATTGTCACCAAAGATCGCATCAACCAAACAAAATCAAGAACTATAGATTTCGGACTAACCTGAATTTCCACGTTCAAATTTCATTGCGTTCTGAGCCTAGAAATCATACATCATGCGCCTAACCCGGGTATCACAACTCTGCAAAACCATAGCCCGAAAATACCCAAAAAAGACCCGGTGGCAACTCGTTTTTTCAGCCAAAAACCGGCAAAGTTTTAACGATAAAATCAGCAAAACTTTGAGCCGACATTGACTGAAGAAACATTGTCAATCGACACTGCGACATTCAATTCAAAGCTTAAGATATTACAGCTATACAAGGTCGCAGCCAAATACACGAACTTTCACTCAATTATTGCAATCAATCTAAATATTTGAAATGTCTCTAAAATTGAAATGGGCTGAAATATGGATCCATCTGATTTGTATATTTTGTGGACCAACGCCTTGGGCTATGAACTCGCGAGGCGAGCGTACACGAGGCTAGCGGAGCTATTTTGGACTCAGCAGCCACTTCGAGGTTGCAAATTTAATTTCCTGAGCCTTCATTCATTCACAAAAACAATACTATTTCCAGCACAAATCAAGCCACAGAGCCTTATTTTCCCTCAGTGACCAAAAAATTATTACTTGCAGCTATCAAAAAATCGGATTTTCAGATAACAATTTCCATGGTATAGACAAATAGTAAGTTGTCGTACTTGGCATATGCTACACAAACACAACTGATTTTACCGTATGAAAACATCGTCAATGACACATTGACCATTTAATGCTCTCTACCAAAATTTGGCACGTTCGTTGCTAATTTTTAACTCTTTACTCCGCTGAAACCCAGCAGCCGTATAATACATTGCCAATGCATGTGGTTTATAGTGATAGCAACATTACTAACGGCTAAATAACTCTGTAAGTTCGATGAAACCAAGCTTTATGAATTTTGAAAATTTCACTTTTTTGACATTCGACGCTAAGCTCAACAATCGCAGCTGCTCTGACAAAAATCGCACAAAACCACAGTTATACATAGATCTATCTCCACTTTTCGTTCCGACGCCTCTGACAGGAATCATATTCAGGTCTAAACGACCTAAATGATCAAACTCAAGATATTTCCAATCCACTTTGGTTTTGTAATAAATTGAGCATAAAATCATTACGTCGGCGAAAAACACATAGCTAGATGCATGCAGACTCTATGACACGTCGAATAAAATCCATCAGTCTGGTGAGACAGCTGAGTGCTATTTGAGAAAACACAGCTCGGCACTGACGAGCATAGAATGCAATCGATAAAAGAAAAGCAAAATTTCTTCACCTGAAAACCAAATATAATACATAAAAACAAAGCAATATGCACACTAATAAATAGTATAAAAAGACGCAGATTTGCACAGCTCGCAAACTACAGTCACGGCCAGAGATAAGTGCTGAATAATCGATAGAAATTTCGATCAAACGAAATTCAAATCAATTTCGACTGCACTTATTGTTGGCCGCGACAGAACATAAAAGTTAATGCTTCGTAAAAAAACTCGGCAAACCTCTCCTTTTGATTTAGTATCCGTCAATAATTTTAAATAATAAAAATTTTCTCTGAATCTGCAAATATCAGAGAACATTCCCTAAGCTCATAGCCAAAAAGTATAACTGCATGCGTACGATCTACGACGTACTGAAACAACCACAACTCGAAATAAAGGGCATTCAAGATCGACGGGAATAGGTTCCAGTTGAAAAACGGAAGCGCTCACCCAAATCTACTATATGTGCCCCCTCAAAGGGTTATCCTAGGTCTCTAAATAAATTTTTTCTTTAGTAAACGGGTTCTTAGGATATCAACTATGCGTTTCAATACAATTACACGTACAAACATAAAAGCAAATCTGTTCTGAAAAGTTCACATAAAACAAATTCGTGAACAGTTCGCAAAGAAGAACACCTATATTAAAGATTTCTCGCCCATTTTTTGCGAACCGTTCGCTAATTCTTCGGCGACGATTTGCTCTTATTTCTAAGTGGAACTGCGATAGCAACACCGACAGTCCCGGCCAAAAATAGGCATAATCGAAATCGATCAAAATTTCAATAGATATGCATTAAAATTCTGGCCGTGACAATACCAACTATGTAACTAGTTCTTGTAAAACTTCTAAAACCTATGTACGGTATCGATACAATATGCCTGTATTAAATACGGTTGGGCTGTACACCTGCTACCAAAACCCATGGCCAACTCCGAATCGCGGAGATCAGCCGTCAAGAATCGAGTCGAAACATTTTAGTATCTGAAGGACTGGCAATGCTTTATATCAACCGCAAGAACAAGCTGGAAAGTGCAGTCTTTTTCACGATTTAAAAAACAAAAAAACCAAACTCTTTTCAGCTAGACTCTCCATAGAGGAGAGAGCCCCACCCATGATTTCCTCGGTGCTTCCGAGAAAATTTTGTCTCCCCCCTCCCGGCCAACCTGGGGTTTTACAATTGCACTTTTTCGTGTTTTTCATGCATTTACAAGATTATCGTTATTACTGTCACATGTTTGTTATTTATCTACTCAGGCTGTGTATTTCTGCAGACCCCACTTCATTTTACTTAGGATTTTGCCACCATTAGTCTAAATAAGCGGTAGTATTGAATTTTGTTATAACTGTTTTTCGTTAGGACGATCATTTTTGACGTCACTGATACTGAGAAAATTCCCTCGGTATTCCCATTTTCCCCATGTAACAGATGAACCACACCCAGTAAAATTTTGTTCCTGCGGAAAGGCCAGGTGATTGTAGAATCAGTGGCAATAAAATAAACTTCACCAGTATAAAAGAGTTTCCGCAACAAAAAATTTCTTAAACTGTCTCAAAAACCAGAGTATTTTATCTTAATTTTGCAGCAATCACCATGCCGGCTGTTGAGGCTGCTCATATACCACCGCATCAACACCGCCAATTTGTCTAGCGGCGGAATTTTCTGGAGCAATATTCAAATCGAATTAATACTATTATTATTATAAATCATTGTCCACACAATAGATCAAGCGCAAAGTGTGCTCAAAACACAGCTTCTGATCAGGCTTTTATGTAATCATTTTATTGAACGCTTCGGAGTAATCGTTCTGCCAATTCCAGGTAAATTACAAAAAATCAACTAGCCTTCGCATTTATATGGTCGTTATGAATAACGGCTTATCAAACAAACTATAATTATTGTATTCTGTGATACCTATTTAAATTACTAATGAAAGATAAGTCCGTCAACTAACGTTATTTTTGGGAGACAAAAACCGTGGGAATTCAGCTGAATTTCTAGTTGTGTACATAATAATTCTACGCTGTTTTTAGAAGCCAACGGCATTCTCTGGCTTTGCCGAAAAAAACGTTTGATGTTTTTAGGAAAATACGTAAAAATATTATTTGAATATTGTAATCACTCAGCGGTTATTTTCAGCGCAATATTTTATTATAATAATTCAACTAATGTTGTTTATGTAGGAACCGGCTACAGATAGTAAGCACACGCTTACCACAAAACTAAGTAAGGGGTTATTTCATGAAAGTTGGTGTCTGGTTAGCACATGTTTCTACTGAGAAATAAGGTCAACAAACACGATAAATGAGTTAAAAAGGTCCTCAATGTGTTAGGTAAACTACAATCAAAATCCCTAGCCCTGGTCCAGATATTTACCTCAAATTCCATTGATAAACTCCGTCATTGTAGTTAGCTCCGGTTACTAAAGAACAATAATTTCATCAGATTGCCTGTTGTTGTTTGCAGGTACGCAGCGCGGCGGCTATTTTAAACATTTCGCTCGCTATTTTAGAGTAGTTGTAATACAAAGAAATTAAGGGGTCGACTTCCTTACCGTATTTTGAGTAGGGCCAAACTATACCTATTTTTTACCTTTCCTGACCACAGCTCTCTACCGTTTCTAAGAGTATCGGTTGTGAACCAAAGCGCGTTGCGACACGTCTCCATCCAGGAAAAGTGCTTCGAGGCATGACAGATCAAGGGTGCCCTTATCAACTAAGTTTTCTATATTTTCCTTGTTTCAACTATATTTTTATCCCAAATTTCCCTAAAGCATTTACTTGAATTTTGCATGATACATTTGGAGGACGTTTGATATTTATTATAATTTCAGATTTCTACTGCAATAATTGGGCTTTTACTGAATATCAGAATTGGGCTTTTAAAAGCACCGAATATCAGAATTTTTGTAGATAAGGAAAAAATCATGTGATGTCCAAGGCTGCTAAGTTTATTGCGATATTTACGAATGTTTTGATGTTTGTCTAAGGTACCCTTTCTATGTCGATTCATATAGAACATGGTGTAACTAAATTTTGGATCCGTCCCGTGTTTAGACGCTGTGTACACCAGAACAAAAAAATAGAGTGCGACCGAAGAAAATTCGGCTTGAATCAAAAATAAATAAGACCGATATTCAGCATTCGAAAAGTGTACGCTTAAAAGAATACAGCGCAATATTTTACATTTTAAAACTTGGCCGAAATAAAAATAAAAAAAAACAGAACCAAATGCATCAAAATCCAAATTGTCAGGCCACAGGCCTACCCCAGATCCCCAAGCTAAACTAGACTGAACCAGCAAAATCAACATTTTTATAACTAAAATGAAAATCACAAATTCTAACTAGACACTCACAAACTTGATGAGGTCGAGCTCTAGCCTAACACATAAAACATTAGGCGTCTGGGGTATAACCGGGTCAATAACACTCAAAACCAAATCTTACCCTAAAATTCAGCCAAAAAATTTAGGTTCTCTTTGAGAAGACCTCCTCTGCCATACCACGGGCACCCTTGTGCAAAACTTACCTCCCACACTTACCCGAAAAGTGAGAAAAACAACAAACTGCACAATCTTAGACTCGCTCAACTAAGAATTTGTCTTGCAATAATTCTAGCACGTGTTTGGTGTTTCAGTGTGTCACTTGGATCTGTATTGTGATTATAATGCCCAATAACTAATGTATGTTTTGCATAATAACGCAATATTATGCATTTGTGTATAGAAAAACATTAACACACGCACTCACATCGGTGATACGGGAACCACAAATGCACGCTCAAATTGTGAAAGCTACATAATTATTGCTGAAATTTTCACACTCAATCCAGGTCCAACTGCCCAAAACTTAAAGAATGGACGGCAATATAAGACCCAAAAAATATACTCGCTCAAACGCACTCAAACAACGAATACCCGCTCAAGCGCATCCAAAGAGGGGATATCCGCTTAAGCGCAGCCAAAAGAAGAATACCGGCTCAAACGAACCAAAGGATAGTATACCCGCTCAAACGCACCAAAGGAAAGGATAGTATACCCGCTCAAACGCACCAAAGGAAAGGATACCCGCTCAAAAGCACCGAAGAAAGGGATACCCGCTCAAAAGTACCGAAGAAAGGAATACCCGCTCAAACACACCCAAAATAGGAACATCTACTCAAACGCAGCCCAAACCGGAGTACCCGCTCAAACGCACCCAAAACAGGAACACACACTCAAAAGCAGCCAAAACAGGAATACCAGCTCAAACGCAGCCAAAACAGGATTACCGGCTCAAACGGACCCACAGAAGGGATACCGCTCAAACGGACCCACAGAAGGGATACCGCTCAAACGGACCCACAGAAGGGATACCGCTCAAACGCGACCAAAACTGAAAAACCCGATGAAACGCACCCAAGGAAAGCATACCCGCTCAAACGAATTCAAAATAGCAACACCCGATGAAACACTGCCACACCTTGAATAACCACTCAAACGCACCCGGAACAGCTCACACACGCAAAATAATGACATCCACTCTAACACACATGAAACAGGAAAACCCACTCAAAAGCACCCAAAACAAGAGTACATGCTCAAACGTACGCAAAACCGGAATACCATCTCAAACGCATCCAAAACAGTAACACTCGCTCAAACGCACCCAAAGAAAGGATACCCGGTAAAATGCACCTAAAATATCTGCTCAAACGCGCCCGCCCAAACCATATATACCCAACACATATGTAGAAAGGTGAACACATACAAGGTAAAACGCACATAAAACTGGAAAATACGCTCAAACGCAGCCAAAACAGGAATACCCGCTCAAACACAGCCAAAACAGCAATAAACGCTGAAACTCAGCCAAAACAGGAATACCTGCTCAAACCCATCCAAAGAAGGAATACCCTCTCAAACGCATCCAAAAAATGATACCCGGTCAAATGCATCTAAAATAGGAACACTCGCTCAAACGCGACAAGAGCAGGAATGCCCGCACAAACGCATCCAAAGAGGAACACTCGCTCAAACGCACCCAAAATAGGAACACCCACTCAAGCACATCCATAGCAGGAATACCGGGTCAAACGCACCCAAAACAGGACTACCAGCGGAAACGCAGCCAAAACAGGCCCACCCACTCAAACGCACTCAAAACAGGAATACCACTGAAACACAGTCAAACCAGAAATATCCGATCAAACGAATCCAAAACAGGAAGACCCGCTCAAACGCACACAAAGAAGGAATATCCGCTCAAGTACACCCAAAATAGGAACACTCGTTCAAACGTGCTCAAAATACAGCTCTACACACACCCAAAACATAGGTACTCACTCAAACACACGCACAACAGCAATATCCGCTCAAATCCACCGAAAAGAGCAGTAGTATCCATTCAAACGGGCAGAGCTGACGATAAGCTGTATACAAATTTTTGCGCCTTCTTAACATTCATCGGTAACCCCCGCCATGGTAGAGGAGCCTCTTTACCCCGAGCAACCTGGTTTCGCGGCTTTCGGCCATCGGTTGTCTGCTTAGAATCATGTATTCAGTACCCACCATCTCAACGACAGAGTTCTGATGTGAGTGCGTCCATGCGAATACACAATTTATTTTTCTCATCTCACTCAACCTTAACCTAATTTTACACAATTATATTGTTGCGATTGTAAAAAACTCTGACAAAAACCGTGCGCAAAAATGTAACTCTAATACCGTGCGAAAGCTCGACTATGTGGCATTTATGTCCTAAAGTTATGGAGAGCAGTGTCACAAAGGCCTTACCCGAAAACAAACCTAATAGAATTGGTAAGTGGAGGTTTGGGCCCGTGCGGCCAAACAACAAGTAGTCCCCCGCGAAACGATCAGTACTACAACACGTCAATCACGTGAACACAGAGCAGCTGCTGCAGCAAGTGTAAGAGGCAACAACAACAATTTGTAGTGCACTCTCTAATCTTGCGCGGAACTCATTTTGAGAGCTCTGTAAAAAGGAAAATAAACAAAAATCAGACCATTGTGAGCAAACACAAGAATGACTAAACTACGGCAACGCTGGTTTTAATTTAGAACCGATCGAAGCAAAACTAATTTTGGAATAATTCGAACTCCTAATGAAAATGACCATAGTGCAGTCACCAGCGCCCACCTAGAGCCAACGATCTACAATACCTTCAAGGTCTAGGTTTGGACTTGCGGGTCCCCTTCCTCCCTCACTTGAAATGTGGGCTCACACACTCATCCAAAAGACGACACCCAAGCAAGGAGGCCCTACAACGGAAGAAAAACTGTTTTGTTTTCATGCTGCTTAGAGATTTCAACAAATTATATATCCTAAAACGAACCTTAAAGAGATACCACATGAGGCCCACAAATGCTTGGGATTATCATTGAGTAGCAACACTAAGCAGCTGCACGCGGGCTCACGGTATATAGCTATTTCCATTATGCGAATAGTACTACTAGAATGAAGAAACGCAACCGGCAGCGAACCGAGGTACACAGAGCGGATGTGGCTGACAGAGAATTAAAATTTGACCGTGTAATGATGTGGTTTTCTGAACTTGTTCGAAATTTTGCAAGAATTATAATCCCACGCTTTGAGACCGTCGAGTGAGGCCCCATTAGGAAGTCAGGTTACCTCCTCCTCCTAGGGCGGTAGGAAAATGCTCACATCGACACGGAATACTTGATAACTGGCTAGTCCAACGTGCCATGGGGTGGGGGCGGCATTTTCGGCTTCCCCGGCAAAAATTCGGGTACCCCCCGGCTCAAAGCCCCCTCCTGAGAAAAATTAACGTGTAAACTCGACAAAATCCGGCAAAAAATTGGGCCCCACGGCAAAATCCGGCACCCCCGGTAGGTGAGCCGGGGGCCCCCGGCTATAATTTCCGAGGTTTGGACTAGCCAATGCTGAAAACGTGACCTCGGGTACAAACACGAGATAGCTCTTCCCTCTTAAACCATTACCGACAAATGATACATAAACGATCGTTAAATATTTTTCAGTACTCTGTTTAGCGCCCATAGCATTCCATAATCCGTTTTGACCCAAAAGCGTGTTCGGCGAAACACTACACAATCGCAAGGGCATATTAATATTATCAATTTCAAAACAATTTCGGAAAGAATAAACCCGAAAGGAACATCTTACAAACAATCACAATTTAGTTACTAGAATCGTAATTTACCCACATCGAAAAACTCAATTTCTAATTTACTTAAATACTCGCAAGTGAAATATCAAAAATGAGAAATGCGATGCATCGAAATATTAAACTCTTCAAACACGAACAATATCATTCTAAATCCGCAGATATGCTTTCACTAACCTTACCTTTCATACGACCCGCCATCACTGTATATACCCATACAAGGTTAACTGGTTTAACGAAAAATATTGTTTCATTATTTCGGTATATTACGAGGCCCCAATCACAATGGAAACATAAAAGCAAATGTGAAGGTATCAACTGAGCTTATTTCAAAGAAATTCGCCGCCTTACATCTACAACTGCATTAAAATATGTCACTGAAAACGTTCTGAACATTTTGACAAAATTCTGAAATCGCAATACACATGTAAGTATTTAGCCGACTATGATAAAGAATACAAGGACAAAATAAGGGTTTTTTACTCTTTGCAGACTCCCTTTTCGCGACACGCATAAGGATTCTGAAACTGGTTACATTCAGCTGGGTATAGTGCCAATGAGTTTGGACAACGGACTAGATCATTTCGTACAGCAACATGTCTTTTTAATCAAAATTTTCACTACACGAGACGTACGAATCAGTGTGTCTGCCCGAATGTTCTGGAATCCAAGAATATAAATCAGCACCCTCCTAGATTGTCACTTTCTGCAGCACTGAGCTATGTTTAAGCGAGCCCACAATACGTTTACGGTTTTGGCTATATTTGAAAGTATTACGGATTATTTAAACAGATCTTGACATAATAATGGAGTCCATTAGACCAAACAAAGAACCCAAAAAGGGTAGCTACTAAAGCAGTCAACTCAAAGACTACATAAATTACTCAAATGAAGCTGAGAGCTTGAAGAACTCCAAATTCTTGCATACCCAAAAATAATATAATTATTCATTTTATTATATTGGTCACAAACAACTTGTGACAAATGGTTCCCCAGCGCATCTAGATAATGACATTGATTACGGGCATCTCTAAATTGGGCAACAGTGACACATTGCCACTTGTCAGTTTCCACTGGCATTTTTGCTTACCCCTGCAGAAGCACCCTAATGGATACGAAATATTTTCACCAGAGCAGTTGAGACGAAATATTTTAACACCAAAATACCTGACAATATTTTTTACTAAAACTGCACTCTCCTTAAGTGACATTATTTTATATTCGCTGTAAATGTTAACAGAGACGTATTTTTAACTTTTCCGCATTTTAGCATTTTTCAGTAAAACAGAAGACTCTCAATTTATTATCGTGATATCCCAGTGCAACAATGGGGGGTGAGCCCCATTTCAATCGCTTGGCAAAACCGGGCGCCCCTCCAGGTTGCAAACCATTGAGCTACCCGGTCCATGCCCACTGGCAAAATTTTCAGACAGTCGCGAAATCTGTATAGTACGACCGTTAGTAATCGTATTATCTATGTAGCCCACAAATACTGATTGCTGATCAATGGGATGGGACTAGTGTTCCTCAACGTCCAACATCAAAAATAAACATGACGGTGTGGCTGCCAGTAAAATCATTACCGCCGGCGCTAATTCCTAGAAAGCCGCTACAGTACGCATTTTATAGAAATTAAGTTGAGACAATACCATATCGGTAAACAACTACTACGACTGAGTCGATGCCTACCATGCATATCACGCGCTGATTCGTATTCGATAAATGCATAGCCACGAGGCTTCCCAGTTTCGCGGTCCTGGACCATTTGAATCTGAAAAAAATACGTCTTATCGTTATTAACAGTTGCCTAAATCTAAGCACAAGCATTGTGAAGTAGAAATAATGGTGATACATAATCGTAGTTCCTACAGGGCCAGAGATGTTCGGACACTTAGAAATATCAGCACTACATATAACCCAAGTGGTTCATATGCAGTCTCGGGTACCAACAATAGCTACGGAAGCTTCCACCAATCATAGCATTTTCACCACTAGCTTAGATTTATAACGTCCACAGCACAGCATTTAAAACAGTCGTCCAATGCTGCTATAGTTACGAACCCATTGCACGTCGCAGTTAGGAAAGACATAGCTAATAACTTGTGTATCTATATGAAAAACATAGCTAATAACTTGTGTATCTATATGAAAAACATAGCTAATAACTTGTGTATCTATATGAAAAACATAGCTAATAACTTGTGTATCTATATGAAAAACATAGCTAATAGCTTGTGTATCTATCTATATGAAAAACATCCGAGTACCACGAGTTCAGTACGATTCATGAGCACTCATTTCTATACACGAATGTTAATCATGCTATCCCCAATTCAAATATGAAATTGTCACCTTCAAATGTCCTAGTCAGCAGTTACGCATACATCATAACAGGAGAGGAAAATTAGCCACAAACTTTCTAATTAGCCACTTTTCTATTTTCTAGTTTTTGCTATCTTAGGACTCAATTCTAGACTTTTGGCTGGATCCACCTACTCATGCATAATAAAGTAGTATCACGATAGCGAAGATGAAACGGTGCGATACTAGTTCCATATATTGTTGTCATTATGTGTAATCCCCTGTAAAGGCCGTTGTGCTTGAAGTATGTATCAGCCTAAAACCTCTGAAACTCCTGAAGCATGCAGCGCTGGTCCGATGGGAGTTAAGGAACATCAGCTACTCACCGTGCAAAAACCAATAATAGCTTATCTAAAAGCGCAGAAAATAAAGCACAACCAATTAAGTGACCACAGATGTTACTTTCGTAAATAAGGTTAGCCGGCGACCGATTCTTAAACCTCTTGGAACTCCGGTAAATCCATTAGTGCAGCTATGTTAAAATCTTAATGACTACATCGTCATATTCAACGTACGCAAAAACATATAAAGGCGGTTCTAAATGCGCAAAACGCAGAATATATCTAAATACCAGAATACATGCTATATTCTGAAATTCGATTTCACTGATGTTAACCCCAATAGAAAATATTTTAAAAGGTGTCTTTTTAATTATATATTTTAATATAAGGCATGAAATACTTGCGATGGCCTCTAGATGACCAATACCCCACTCTTCATCGTACCAAAAAACCTTTACGTAGACCTCTCTTGTGGCCTGTCGTCAGCCCTTCGAAAAGTGAGGGACGGAAGCTTTTGGTGGCCCATGCTCATTCTCGGGAGAAATTTCAAAGCGGGGGTAAATTTTGCTTAAAAATCCAAAATTTTCATGCAGTCTTAGTACGGTGAATGCATTTACAAGCTATGAAACGACGTGTTAGCATTAGAAATAGTGGTAATTAATGTTTTAAAAGCAATTTGCAAACAAAAATATAAACTTTCGGACATAAAAATTAATTTTTTTGAATCTAGTTGAACATGGGGGTTTCGGCCAGTGAGGTGGAGGCGGACGTAGGGAAAATATCACGAACATGGGGATTTGGAAAGTGGGTGTCTCCCCTAGTGTGGACAGGCCATCTTTTGATGCCATAATTATGTAATACATAACCAAACAAATGAAGGCAAACTATAATTTGGAATTTAAGTTCGGCCACCCTAAAACCACTAAAATGAGCTAAAGGTATGACATATTCGTGTTGTACTCGTATAACTGAAATAACCAAACCCTCGTATTCGGTGCTTAGAAAACCAACTAACTATATACTTATTTCTTAATGCTCTGCACGCAATACATAACCAAACAACTGCAGACTAACCATAATCTGAACATCGGATTCATCAACCGTTTTACATCCTTGAAAAAATATAATATAGTAAAGTTGGACTCTAGATAACATAATCCTCGTATTTCGCGTACTTGATTACTTAACAGACACTCGGTTGAAAACCTAAACAAACAACGAAACGCAACTACACGCTGTATGCAGCGGTGCGGCGGCGATCACCGTTTCCCAAACCATCTCCAGATTCAGATTGGTAACTACTTTCAAAAATTCAGTAAATTAATTAAGCTAGGTACTTACCTTTTTAATATTGCCATAAACTTCAAATTCACGCCGCAGCTTTGATTCCGACGTATCGTAGCTCTGAAACAAAACAAACAACACACTTTAGTTATAAAATAGAAAAAGTAACCTCCAATAAAACAGTAATAAAAATAGAAAACATCCGTTAGAGCGGAGAACAAATTAGATAAAATAATTGGACGATGGAAACGATCTAGTTGTCCAAAGTTGGTAAGCCATCGAGTCGATTAAGTGTTTACAAAAATCGAGTGATTTTACACTTCCGGATTGTTACCATCGAATTCTTAATACTGCCGCCGCCAAAAACTCACCGTCAAACACAATATCAGCAAATAAACTCAAGCCGAACTCACTAACCATGTTACGTTGTAAGTAGTCGACATGAAATACATCTGATATACTTTACGGTTCGTGAGACATAACTTTTAAGACCCAAGAGTGCTATTTGAAGCAGTCATGCTCTCTCCTTTTTCTCCATGTGTGTTTCAGTTACTGAATCGATCACTATTTTCAGCATACTTACAATTCGCGAGACGAACAACGTCTTGTACGGATCAGTTGTCGCCTTTCCGTTGTTATGTGGATCCCCTAAAAGAAAAAAGCAGAAAGGTTATTCGGTCGTACAAAACATGTTCAATATTCAAATTTCAAAACTATTATCAAAACAAGCATTCCATTGAAGAAGACAAATTATGACAAAGCGCACAGTTTTCAATCCTATCGTATAGTTAAATCGCTGTTGAGGGGGGGGGTAGATGGAATTTCCCAACCGCTCATTCCTATCGCACTGCTTGACAGGGTCCACCGATGTTCTCCCCGATGCCACTCCTAAAAATTCACTCACCTTGAGTTGATTACTCCAATTCGAGTCAGAGTCTAAAGAACAAAAAAAAAGGAAACAGGACAAGGGTAACAGCACTCAAAAGCATGTGGAAAATATTGAAATTGACCTCTTCAAGATTTTACATGAGCATGAACACGGTAACTGCCGAGCGGACCCTCGAACTGTTTTCGACCTGCGGAAAGGACAGTTAACATAACAAACAACACAGTGATGACCAGTATGTAGAGTACATACCAGAAGCTGCCACTGCTCGCGCGCTCGCTACAAAAGTAACACTCATTTCTGATGCGCTATGCTTTAAAAACTTAAACCAAAATAAATTAATCGCACGTTCGACACATAACCCTAAATTTGACAAAGAAATGAAGCCACTGCACCGCTGCCACCCCCAAATACCTTCCATTTGTTTAACAATTTAAGAAAGTCGCTTCGCAGCCGATGCCATCAACTTAATGGCTACCCAGAATTCCAAACTCTAAACATTCGCACTACCTAAAAGAATTACAGTTGTATTCTCGCCACTCCTGGCCTGTCCACATTAGGGTGTGTGGGAGGGAAACTACTTTCCAAATCCTTCCATGTTAGTTAGATTTCGCTCATGTCTGTGCCCCCACTCGGCCGACACCTCCATGGTCAACTAAATCCAAACAATTTTAAAGTCTGAAAATTTTTTGTTTGCAAATTGTTTTTAAATATTAATTACTACTATTTCCAAACCCAAAACGTCGTTTTAAAGCTTGAAAATATATGCACGGCAGCAAAACTACACGAAAATATGGAAATATTTAGTATATCTAAGCGCAATTTATTCTCCTCCACTTTGAAATTTCCCCCGGGAATGAACGTGGGGGCACATATAAGTCCCCCACTTTTCGGAGGGCTGTGGACAGGCCAGCGCTCAATGTCACATCACTGACGAATCATCAGCTCGGTTATGATCCGTCACGAAAATGATAATTGATGAATACCGGTGCAAACCGAGAATTATTGTGTAAATCAAACAAAGCCAAAGCGACTTACACATCGCGATTCCTTGCTCAATTTTATACGCTTGAAGTTCGGCCTTTTCTCTTCTCTAAAATCATAAACAATATAACACAAAATTAGAAAAAAAGACAAACTAAACGCAACGATTAAATCATAGACCACATTATTATACACATCTTCATCTAATAATTAAGGATTAAATGTCGTATAATACAAGAACCATATTAGCTATGCCTAGCGAGGGACATAGAACGAATGTGGGTAACAACGCATTCAACCAGCTCAAAGTTTCAAACTGAGCTTCCGGAACCTTTCCCAAATCTAAAAACAATACAACTGCACTATCTGACTGGCCACGGCTACCTTCATCAAAGCCATAGGACCCTTTATTTCTATTATCAATGATCCAAAATACGAAATTTTGCAATTTATAGTAAATTTACAAGTTTCAAGACAGAGTATAGTTTGAAGTAGTGTTGTACCGGGGCCGTGGCTAACCGAAAAGTACTATGTGTTCGATTTTCCAGCGAATAGACAGCATAATATGCTAATAATATATATTATATATACCACATATATATATACATGCCGACAGATGGGTGGGAGGGGGTGAAACCCCTCCATGGAAATCTGGAGACCCCCAACCCGGCGGAGTGATCTGAACTCATATGCGAAAATTTGATGCCAGCCACAAAAAGGTCCTCAATACCGTACCGACCCCCCCAAAAAAAAAACTTCGCCGGCTACCGGGGATTGCGTTCTGAGTAGACGAATTTCGCTGCCATCATTATGTATTATAGCTCAAGTTCAAACCATATGACGCGGAATACAACATCCCTGATCAAAAACATTTTTGTCAAAAGAAAACCCATATCCTAATTTTATCCGTAATATCTTGGTGAAAAATGAAAAACCCAACACAAATAATTTTAACATTTTAGTATGTTGGTTCAATAAACTGTACGTTGTGATCTAAAGTTCACAATTTCAGGAAGGTGATGTGGAATTTGCATTGTCCTAGTTAGTAGCAAGCACTATGTCTTTAGCTAAATCTCCAGATTGTTTATATATCTGTTCTACTAATTTGGAACCAAATATATAACCTCAACACCTAAATTTTACCTATACCGGCCGGGGCTTCGACGTTGCCCCGGTACACCCCTAGTTTGAAGCAACGTTTTTGCACGTTTTAGACCATTAGCAGTTGGCCTATTTAATGTATATCATGTAAGCAGGAGTGCTTCTATCGTATTCAGCACCTGCGAAAATTTGAAGACACATTTTAGCCCTCTGCGTTACGACGCGCCCAAGAGTGCAACAAAACTAATTAATTGATTAAACAACTGCATAAGCCATACATGCTCAAGGTCCTACGAAGCATTAGAGAGGTGCCCCGGGAGTAGGGGTCGCCTTGGCTTGCCACAAAGAAGTCGCGCCGACATCCGGAGAGGAGGGCTGGCCTGTCCACAGGGAGGAGATCCCTTTCCAAATTCCATATTCAAGAGATTTCTCTCCATGTCACCGCTATGCTCTACCGATACCCCCATGTTCGACTTAATCCAAAATTTTTAGTCTCTAAATTTACGTTTTCTGTGTGCAAAATGTTGTTAATATTGTCACTTTCTCTAATGCTAAAACGCCGTTTTATGGACTGAAATTAACTGTTCGACAGTAACATGAAAATACGGAAAGTTTACATTATAAAACAAAAATTATATAAAAAAATTTCACTGGAGAATACCATAACGCCTCCCGTAGCCTTACCGTAAACCTTTCGGAAGGCTGTGGACAGGCCAGGCAGATGGGCATATGCCATGGTGGGTCGGCGCTCCGGGTCCAGAGGGGTATAACGCCTATGGGAAATAATCCCCAATACGCATTTTTCCTATAATCCCAATGTTAACCCACAACCACAATTTTTAGAATTTAGTTTTTGGCAGGTTTAAACTGTTACTCATAGCTCGAAAGCAGCAGATCTAATAAAAAATTGGCTGATTGCAAAGTTGTGACGAAGAACTATGAGAAGATTTTGGGCCTTTAAATCCTATACCTCTGTCCAGAGTGAAAAGCTAAAATTTAGGGAGACCACAAATTGTCAAATTAAAATCTATAAATTGTCAGAATTTGAGTAGGAAGTCATTGTAGCAGTGCAAACACAAAACAGGTAGGGGCATAACTATGTTTGTACGCGTCGAATAAAAAATATAAAAATCCATCAATCTAATGAACAGTTACGAGTTCCAGACACCAGCAGATAAACTAACAAAACTGAAACTTCCAAGCGACGACGTTTTTCGACGAGTCAGGATGGAATAAAAGCCTGAATAAAAAGCGGTAACGCACATAACCCGGCAAAAAATAACACGGACACTTCACTAAAAATACATCTTCGAGCAGAACGAACGCTGTTGAAGTTGCTCCTAGAAGGTGTTAACTAGTAAAATTAAGTTATCTTTGAGGTTTGATTAGTGAGTGAAACGAGCGTAGAGAAGAATTTTCAACGGCAAAAGTGGTACATTTGGGCAGCGTCCGTTTCTGAGGGTTTTGGGGTTGGCACGCACAAAGCAACTTTGACCAGGATGATTGACTCGCGCGACAGCTCATTTGCAATATTAAAATCTCTATGTGTGCCCTTTAGAGACTCGAAAACTGATTTCTACTCCTTCCAGCTGTAAAAATGTGCCGAAGGGGCTTGGGACAGGTGAGAAAGGTCGAAAAATCATTTTTTCCATATTCCAACAAACGTTACAGATATTTTAACAAAGTAAGGCTCATTTTGTAGGAAATTAAGACCCTATGAAACTATAATTTTTTGCACAGCTAAGGTCCAAAGCGCTTTTAAGGGGAGCGTGATGCCAGAAACACACGAAAACGGTTATAAACTATGTACATCTCGAGGTGAGATTGAGCTCAATTTGTAGAGCAAGCTAAGCACTATGTGGTAGTATGATACTGGATTTACATACATTTTAAACTAAGGTCAAATAAAATTTCAAGTGGGACCATAGGACCCGAAATGCACAAAAATAGCCGTATATTAATTTGTGGGTGATATTGGGTTAATTTTGTTGAGAAATTCATCCTCTATATAGCTACAGATGATATTATTGTTTGTATTTACGTTGCAAGGTTGGGTTGAAATGATTTTTTGAATAGACCCATAAGACTTAAAATACACGAAAACGACGACACCTCCGTAATCGCATGAGTTATATGATTGGATTGGGCTCCTTTTGTACAGCAATTATTGATCCCTACTTAGCTGCCAACGCTGCAGGGTAACGTCGGTTTTTGAATGGGCTTATGAAACCCAAAATACGTTAAGCTAGCAAATATCACCGAAAGCGCTCAGGCTATCTTGGTGTTATTTGTTTCATTTTGTATAGCAATAATTCATACTCTATTTAGCTGCGAAGGGTGCGCTGTTTCATTATTTCAATTGCAGGGTTGTATCAATATATGTTTTTGTGTCACCCATGAGACCCAAAAACGGCAATATCCCCGCAACGTGGCTGTCATTGATTTCATTTTTAGAGCTACAAATGCCATTTTGCTATTTTCAATTTACAATAACAACTTGGGTCAGAGTAAGCAAAGGACATACAAAATAGACAAACACGGGAATATCTTATGAATGGGGGTGTTATTGGTCTCAGTTTGTAAAGCGATTCATCCTCCGTGCAGTTGCACATAGTCATCCGTAAACACTCAATAAGCGGCTACATTTCCTCAACTATCTAAGCAACATGGTTGCTATTCGGTTATAAAAATATGGCCACTACCTGGCCTGTCCACAGCCCTCTGAAAAGTGGGGGGGGGGGGGAACTTCGGGGGCCCCCATGTTCATTCTCGGGGGAAATTTCAAAGTGGGGGGATAAATTTTGCTTAGAAATACAAAATATTTCCATATTTTCATGCATTTTTACTACTGTGAACGTACTTTCAAGCTAAAAAACAATATTTTAGCATTATAAATAGTGGTATTTAATGTTTAAAAAACAATTTACAAACAAAGAACACAAATTTTTAGACATAAAAAATTTTTGGAATTAGGTGAACATGGGGGGTTTCGGCCGAGTGGGGGGACGGACATGGGGAAAAATCTCACGAACATGGGGGATTTGGAAAGTGGGGGGTCCCCCCCACTGTGGACAGGCCAGAATACCAGAATTCACCACCTTGGCGATTATACAAGACAATAATTCTAGTAAAAATCGTGGTAATAGCACTTTCAACGATTTGCACTGCCGGTCATATCACGAAACTTCCCCGTCTTTCTCCCAAGAGGCAACTAGACTCGCCCGGCGCTTCACTAATTTCCATTTATTTATTTTTTTCCAAAACACGTTGGCCGATTTTCAGGAGGATAGTCGGAAGTCATATTTTCAACAGCATATAGGTTGAACACAAGGAAAGGGGGTCGATTAGCAGACAACCGCTGTTGCTATGAGTTACAAAGGTATAAATTACAACGCGAACGACATGTGTCATACTCTTCCCTTATGCACTCGTGATAGCTCTTGTGGCGAACCTTGTCGCAAATAAAATCGACTCCGTTTCATCCAATCGCACGAACAGAGACTAACCTTTCGCTCTTTCCTTTCGTCCCTTGTTTCAAGTTTCTTCGGCGCTGGTGTATCAGCAGGATCCTAAAACATTTGTGTGGCATATATCACAACACTGTGCGTAATACATAAGCCGTACCAGAGCTAATCTTTAATATCTGTCACAAAATCACCATTACATGACTGCCACAACTACGTATATGTATATAGTACTGGTGTGGTAAATAATATTCGTATATGTGTACATTGTCACAACTAGAGCTTGAAAACACGATTTCCAACAACCTCAATCAGCATGCTCTCAAAACTATAAAAGGCAGCCAATGTCAAAACCGAAAAATACGATACTATAATAAAAATCAATTTGCCCGAAACAAATTTAAACGAGTCTGTGAACAACTATCCTGAGATGCTGGAATACGGAACCTGATCAATCACGGTTATAATTTAGCGCCGTAAAACTACACCCTTCGTCATAAACCAATGCTTAAAATATTGAAAAAATAAGATAAACATAGCTTACCTCGAAATTACTAAGCAAATGAGCAATACCCGATGGTGGCGGGCGCTTCTTTTCGTGAGGCAACTTATCCGCGGGAGGCATGTAGGGAATCGGATCGCGCGGAGCGAACAGAGCCAGAAGATTCGGTGGCAAAAACTGTGTCATTTTGATGGATTGAGTGAACGACGACGAAATAAATGAATGTTAGTGGACAAAAATATTTACGCACATCGCATATATTTTTTCAATTATATACGTATTAATCTTTAAGCAGCGAAACGCTGAAACAGCGGTTCTTGACGAAAACAAAATGAGGGGCAAATATTTGATAGCAATATAATGTCATATAATTTCAAAATATTTCTACAAAAATTAACATGCAAATATTTAAAAAACTCCACTGTCCAACAAATAATTGATCGCCACCAATCAGCAACCACAAAACGCCCGTTGTGTAATCATTCGATAACCAAAGACTAAAACAGATACCAGAGCTGCCATCTTGGCAGTAACATCCAAGTTTGGAATTTTGAGACTTTGCCCCAATATTCAAACACTTCTAATATTAATATCTGAGCGTTCCAGACCGACGCCTCTTTCTGGTCGCTGGACACACCGCTAGTTTTTCTATCCCTATGATTGAGGTAGGGAACCGCACTCCATTCAAGCATTTGTTTAGGTCATGGCGTCTCAGCACGAAAGGTTGGTGGTTGAGCCATTTTAGGAGTAGTCCCACATAAAATCTCAACAATGTTGTAAATCTCGATGAACTGAAAGGCACAAGCTCATTACTTTTTCTACGTATCGAACAAAAAATTTATCGAAATTCATCCACCCAAAGATGAGTTATGCTTAACAGAAACAAACAAAACAAATTTTCATGGTTACATACCCCCTAGTGTCCTTAGTGAAATGTTCGCTCGCTCCCTTGCAATTAAATTCTTCTAATTAGCTAGCATGATCCACCAGTAACGATCAACGAATGCTGTCAAACAACAATATTTCGTATCCAATCATCTTACTTCATTTTATCAACTAAATTAACGCATGTTCATTCAAAATTTAGCCCCATGTCGGTTCATCTAAGGTTATCCCTCCGGTTTGTGGTCTTTCATGAGTAATAAACGTCGTGTATGCCAACACAGAATAACTTACAAGCCTGACACGTGTTTTATTATTGTAATATTTTTGGGAACGTCAATTCCTTATGCGAGTTTCAAGTGCTAAAATCCTGGCCTGTCCACAATGGGGGAGACCCCCTACTTTCCAAATCCCCCCATGTTCGTGAGATTTTCCCCCATGTCCCCCCCCCACTCGGCCGAAACCCCCCATGTTCAACTAATTCCCAAAATTTTTTTGTCTGAAAATTTATGTTCTTTGTAAATTGTTTTTTAAACATTAATTACCACTATTTATAATGCTAAAATATTGTTTTTAGCTTAAAAGTACGTTCACAGTAGTAAAAATGCATGAAAATATGGAAATATTTTGTATTTTTAAGCAAAATTTATCCCCCACCTCCAGTTTGAAATTTCCCCCGAGAATGAACATGGGGGCCCCCCGAAGTTCCCCCCCCCACTTTTCGGAGGGCTGTGGACAGGCCAGAAAACAAATGTGAATTATTAAAATAGACGCCTTGCTTCACTCACATATTGTAATTATTCGCGAGATTTCAAGCCGCTTCCAGTCCAAGCAACTATGCTGGCTTTCAATGCGCTCTGTAATGGATTTATTACAAAATACGATTGATATAACTTAATTCGCGGCACAATAAGTATTTTACGACTAATTTGAGTTGCAAAGCCGGTTGCTACTTATTATGCTATTTGTGGCTCGTGAAGTTTTTCCAATTAATTTATTATACTCTAAGCCGTACCGTGTGGAACTGCAAGTTCCAGGGTTATCGTCACATATTAATTTCTTAAGCTTTGGCTATCTCGGGTTCACTAATACACCTGGAGTTATTGAGCGCAGCGAATCGAAGGGTTTTTGTTTTCGTTGCAAAATCTGCACCGTCTGTCCGCGTTTGGAACTCATCAATAACTACTGGGCCGATTTTAAAAAATTCTTTCAAAGGCCCGTATCCTTCAGATGCAAGAGATATAGTTTTTGTCAAAATGAGTTTTAACTAATAAGTTAAGCGTGTTAGTTTACTTTTAACATTTCCAAAGAAAAATCGCTTATTTGTCAATGAACATTTAGTGTAAAAAGTTATTATTTTTGTGCGCATACTACATCTCCTCGTGCTAATTACGAATCGGCTACTATTCGAGCATGTAAAAACATGCTAATTAGTCTGTAAATTAGCTAATTACTAATTATTAGCTAGTTTTTTTGTAAATGATCAGTGCCCGAAAAGGAAAAAAATTACCACGTGGGGATTTTCTGTGTCGCTAATTACGAATATGACATTTCTGAAGCTCTGAAACTTGGCCGTATATACTAAGTTGTTAATTAGTTAGCCAATCAGTTAAATTTATGCAAATTTTAAAATCACCTTAAAGTTGCTGATTTTTGCGCTCGGGGGTTTTCGATGTCGCTGATCATGAATATGTCAGATGTCGCTGATCGTGAAGCTCTATGATTTTATCATGTGTGAACACAGCTGGAATAACGAGCGCGCGTTAATCTGGTCTCAGGCCCAGAACACTGGCAGTAACAGCAAAATCGAGATCTATTGCTTCTTTCGTGTAAGGAAGGTAGTACGTTCGCTCTACGGTGCAAAAGCTACTAGAGCTGGTTGTTTTGGATATTATCTTCACACCCGATGTCACTCTCACCCAGGTCCTAAGTCGTAAGCCAGTGGTTTTCCACGAATAGTGCGAAAATGAAATCGTAATCTACGCCCTACTCGAGCTAAAGAGTCAGCACTTTCTTATTTCAGTAAAAAATTTACGTCATACAAACCCAACCCTTTTAATTATTGGAGATACCGCTAAATCTAGA
The DNA here is from genome assembly GCA_030248225.1 of Trileptium ribeirensis. Lineage (NCBI taxonomy): Eukaryota > Metazoa > Nematoda > Enoplea > Enoplida > Thoracostomopsidae > Trileptium > Trileptium ribeirensis. The sequence goes on from JASANE010019114.1 coordinate 60,848, forward strand.
AGCCCTACCTGTCAACCCAACTAATAATATCACAATTCTTAGACCAAAAGCCCGCACAGTTTCGAACCAGCCGTAAGATCCAAAACAAAGATAAAGTACAGAAATTATAACGCATTCGCACCAGGTTCCAGTAATACGTACTGCAGTTCTTCGTTCAGTTACGTATATACTGGAAAAAATTCATCGCGTAAAAGGTCCGCAGAACATTTTGGCAAAAAATAAGAAAAGTAACAAAAATCGGGGGAAAATTGACAAAAATTAGAAATAATCTTGAGTCCCAAAGAATTTCGAGAAACGACCTCACCCGACGCTGGACGGCTGTTCCTCCCTGCTCGGGCCAAAGGTGTGCCTGGAAGCACTCGCTTCCACCCCGAGACGTCGGACCTCGATCATGCAAGCTTAGTATCGCTTTAAGTAGCATGTCATGCCGTCCTACTAACTAAGCAAAGTATTTTAGGAACTGTAAAAACTGTACTTTAATATAGTTACGTAAAAATATTTATATTATAATTCTAAATTAGCAAAATTAGCATTTTGTGTAAAGAATCATTACGTGAGCGCAGCAGTCTGTCACTAGCATCACACATTATAACGGTCGTACATTTACCAATCTTGCTGTTGCTTATCATCATTTCCAATATCATTAAGTCGTACTGTGTGCAATACCAACAGCAAGTGCTTATTTGTCTGACGAATAACTATAAAATATAGCACAGTTTTTTCTGCAATAATTGTGTTCTTTATTCTATAATCCTTGAGTTTTTGGAAATTATATTGTTATCTGCCTCAAAAACAACTTATTTATTTTGTATTATCATAGTTGAAAAGTCAATAGTTCTGAATAAGCCAACTTTCAGGTCATTTACGTAAAATAAATCATCAGATGCTAAAAACTACTGTATTTCTATAATATTATTGTTCAACAGCCTAATTACAGTTTTTACAAATGAAAATGTATTTAGTTGTGTTGCTCGGCAGTACAGGTACGTGATCAGCATATGCAAATACAAAGAATTATGCAAGTATGAATATATGATACATTTGCATAAGGAGGAATATATGTAGAATGAGCACGATCATATGATCTAAATCCTGGTCTAAGATTACGAGATGTTATATGATTTTAATCGAGCCACGAATACGACTATCATCGTAGGCCAAATCATGGTAGCGGTTAAGCTGGTCAGACCCTACTGAGCCTTTCCTGTAATAGTTGAGCTATAGATAATAAACATGTAAAAATATATGTACCGTTTGTCTCATTTACACAGGTGTTACTGGACACACTCATACTTACGTCACCACACGTATATGTATTAAGTATACGGTAATAAAAGTTAATGTATTTTGCATAATTATCATTTTTATTACTGTATACTTAATATACATAGTTATAGTTGGGTTATCCCAGTTAATAGCAACCATTAATTGTTACTGTGCTGCTACATAACCTTTCAGTAAACTAAACAACTGCTACATAAATTTATAATTTTTTCAGTGGTTGAACAAACCGGGAGGATGCATGGGATAGGATATAAGAAGTGATCCAAATCGGCTTTCTAAAAATGTACTGGTGTTGTGACGGGTTTGCTAGCTCTAACCGTGAAATTCGGTTAGCTGGCTTTCCGTGGACTATTTCTGTCACACTGGTCCACTTTACTGCTGCTAATTACATTCTAACCGTTCTAAATTATTATGACTAGAATATATGCAGCGTTTTAAACGTTTTTGATAAACTCCCACCGCTGTTCAAGTGATTCGCAATGTAATACAGGACACGATTATTAAACCCTGGCCGAGTGGTCTAGCGCGATGTCCCGTCCTACCAGTCCAGAAGGTACATGTTCTACCTTCCGCCGGTGCCCGAATTTTTACATTTGGAGTGCTTTTTGCTCTTTGCAAATAAATAATGCTCAAAAATATAAAACGGTTATGTGACTATGGGATATGGCACTACGAAAGCGTGATTGAAGTCATTGCCATGTCGCTTGTTGTGAATTGATAAAAGACAAATTTATATTGCAAACTAGAGAGTATGTAAATTCAAAAATATACATGAACGAGCAGAACTATAGAAGTTTATATCACAATATAACACACTTTAGGTTGAACATAATATGGCCCTAAAACTGAAGAAACCCAACGGTCCATGCAAAGCATCTCGTTTGTAGATAGTTTCGCGGAATACCAAAGCACATAACCACCATCAAAAACACTCTCATCTAATATAGTTCTTAAAGAATTAATCTCATTATGACAGTTGTTTTTGAGAAGCAATTTAATAATATCTTAGTCTGTGTCACATGCTAAAGATGGTAAAATTTATGATTCATTAGAAAAGATCCAACATTTAACTAACAGAAAATAGAAAAAATTAGCTAGCTCATGTGGGATTTTGAAATTATTACAGTTACAACAAAATTTTATTTTATGAAATGCAACTTAAATGTTCTAACCACTAGCTATCTAATTTGATTTGTTAATTATTATCAACTTATTGAAATGTTTAATTGTGATTTTAAACACTTTATGGTGTATCTTACTTACTGCATTAATGCCTATCGCATTCTATATGTGATTATTACGTGACACTTACACTTGCCGAACATAACATACGAGGCATATCCACCTTTAACCTCAGATATTACAGGTTGAAAGCAATTTTTGCTGAATTAATGTCTCACGTTGCCTAAACACAACGATAATTATTTCAGCGTAAAATTGCGCATTCTTACAACGAGTGTAATCTACAACCACCTACACATGCTCAAAAATGTCGGAAATGCTTAAAATGTATTGTTAAATCAACGCACCCAGTTAATCTCTAGAACGTTATAACCTATTAGGGTTTGAAAGGACAGATTCCACGCAAAGATACTGACTATTATGAATAAATGACGTTAATTTGTTGGTATTAAACTTTGGTTTATAAGGCTTCCCATGAGAAAACGTCACAGACATGAAAAATCCCCTGCAACGTATGCATATGCAATAGATACCCAATGTTCGTCGGCTTAAAGTGAAACACGGTTCCGGCGCGGAGAATTCGGGGTGCGTGCAGATGTATTCCAGGAGAGTAAAAACTTTATTCCCGTATCCCCAATTTTTTCCAAGCCATATATACCCTCACCCGCGCACCGCGAATGCAGGAACCGAACAATTGTAAATATAAATAATTTTAAGGGAATTTGGGGAAGTGATGAGGAAAAATTGGAGAGACCTACCCCGCTATGAAACCATGTGATTTACGCGCCATTAAAGATCAAGACATAGTCTTCTTCGCTCAACAGTTTCATAGATCCAGTGTTATTCTACACCGATTCTTCGCTACACGTAGATTTTGAAACATCACAGCGCGCTAGTTTAAGCTGCTATAGAAGCGAAATGGTTACCACCTGATGGCGAAGTATCCCTGACAAAATGCATGGGATGGAACGATCGAGAAAATTATTTTTAGAAAATTTTGGCTACCATAGGGGGACCACTGTTAACTGAAAAATAGAAAAAAAGATTTATTACAAATATTGCCGAATTGAGTATTTTCTGAGCTGCTTCATCAAGGCGTATCATGAGTCGAATTTAGCTGAAATTGCCATTGTATCTTCAAAAGTGAACAATTTGGGGCCGTTTACGCGATTCTAGGAAAGACCCTTGGCAAAAGACCCCTTAAAATGCGGTTTCGCGGAAGCACTGCGCGATGCGAAAATTACAAACCGTTTTGATTTGGGATATCAAATTCGACTGACATTGAACATTATCGATTAAAACGGGTCGGTTAAATCAACTTGCCTAGGAAACTGTTGTTTTATATTGGCATGTTGTTTGATGAACGGGCAAAAGCGTGCCTAATTGGCAGATGAAAGCGTTTGTCAAGTGCTTGCCGACATCGCGGATTTTCTATTGTTTACTAAACAACGAATGCAAGAGGCGGAACTGTAAACACAAATGTTGCAATGTTCAATTCGTGATTTTGACAAACACAACCATGGTGTACATACGCTTGTAACATAGACCCCATAAACCAATTCGTTTTCAATCTGGAAAACTCAAAACCGATTGGTTGATTCGACAAAACATAACAAAACGGTCTTTAAAGTGTAACCATTATGGGCATATCATTAAGCTTCCGGGTGCCGCATGTACAGTAGCTTAAAATCACGCAAGTACTGAGCGCAAAATTTCTGTAAAAAATTATAATCATGAAGTTTCAAATATGACTAGGTAGGAAGAAACATTCCAACAGACCTAGCGGAGTTAACTCTAGGAAAGCAGCGCAGGTTATATATATATGTAGACATGCTTTTAGCAATTGTACATTATCTATGCTGCATCAGTATAATTAATTCCCGAGCCCTCATAGTCCGCCACGTCTATGTGAAATTTACTCGGTATAGCAACTCGTGACTAGGATTACGAGAAATAATGAAGCCACCCAAACTATACTGATGTTTTAATTCAGCCCATTCAGGGAAAGTGTTTGTAGTCTAAATTTCCTTATTATAAAATATCGCTACACTTTGCAAACGTGGAAAATGCTACATCGTTTACCTCAACCCGATTTGACCCATCCCGACCTGACGCAACCCGATTCGGCACTCCGACTGACCCGATTGCCATGTTTACACGCTAAACATGGCGTAGCAACTTGTTTTACAAAATCGATTTGTGTTGAAATTGTTGAAGTGAATGAATTTGACGCTAAGAGTAACACTAATCCTTTGTCAAATTTTTTTATTTTGTATAAATAGCATAAGTGATATACACATTATCTATGGCTGAAATTTCTCTAACGATGCGTTCTGTGTGATTATCAATAATCAGCAATTCTAAATTTTAATAATGTTGTTCTTGTTTTTATTGACTTATCCTAACATATCTCACGTCATAAAGATTGAGATTGAGATTCCCATTGAGAACAGTATTTTTCCTTTTAAGTAAAAATATTTTTTTATTTTATTGTAGTAAATCTATTTTTGAAATTTAATCTCAAACACACTCGTCGAACACATAGCACAAAGAATACCTGTGGGTTTACTCTACGTAATAGCAGCTACTAATTATCTGCTACGTGGCACTTGAGTAAACTAAAGACTGTGCAAGGAATCTGTGATTTTTCAGGTCAACCACAGTAGAAAAATGTATGAAATAGCATATAATCTGTAATCCTAATGACCTTTTTGAAAGGCAATGGTTTATGGACCATGGCCTACAAGCTTGGGTGGTTATCGTTTTGTGTTTGCATCACTGCCATGTTGGCGTGGATTTCGACTGTTAATTATTTATCTGCTGCGTGGCTTTTGAATAAACTAAAGACTACGCTAGAAATCTGTGATTTTACAGGTTAACCACAGCAGAAAAACGCATGGAATAGCCTATAATCTGTAATCCAAATGGTCTTTGTGAAAGGTAATGGTTTTGCGGACCATGCCAGCAAAGTTTGGGTGGCTATCTGTCTATGTTTGCATCAGTGCCAGTTGGAGCGTATTTCGGTTGTTAATTATTTGTCTGATGCGTGGCTTTTGAGTAAACTAAAGACTGCGGTAGGAATCTGTGATTTTTCAGGTTAATCGCAGTACAAAAACGTATGGAATAGCATATGATCTATAATCCATATGGTCTTTGGGAAAGGTAATGGTTTTGCGGACCATGCCAGCGAAGTTTGACTGGCTATCTTCATATGTTTGCAATATTGCGTTTTTGGTGCTGTTCGCGGCCGCTAATTACGTTTTAGCCTCTCCAATTTCTTAGGTTTTTGACGTTTCCAACATTTCAAACCTATTTGAAAAAGTGTGTCATGGCTCAAACGACCAACAATATAAAGCAGTACACTATTACTTTTCTGATGCAGCATTACTAGCGTTATATAACTATCAGTTTTCTTTCCGCATAAGCGGAGTAAAGACATACACATAAATGTTTAAACCTAATTAAAATGGCGCATTAAAGTTTGAATTTTGAGCTGTCTCCGAAAAATCTCTAACATGTCAGTACAAACATGGTTGCTATCAAGTATGTAGTCATGTGATCTAATTTAAACTGTGTAAAGCCTTAATTTTAGACATGCTTTTTTCTTCTAATCTTTTTACTAGGGTATGATGCGTCGTTCACAGAGATCTGCGTGCACGAAAAGCACACCGTAAGCTATTGTAAAGGCGATATATTTTCGTTATATTATTGCAGAGTGTAATGATTTTCTGTTTTTGGTTCCAGCAATAGCGTTGCGTATAAATATTGATGTTGCAATAACGTTTGCTTTTGATGCACCCAACAAAGAAACTATATTATTGTTGCAACATCAATAGCTTGCTCAATGCCATTGTAGCGACAACAGAAACTAACATAAATGCAGCGACAATAGTTTTCTCGTAGCATGTTATTGGTGCCTCCCTCCTGTTTGTTATTGCTTCTCCCTTTAGTATGATATTGGTGTCCCCTCTAGTTTGCTATTGGTACCCCCAGTTTGATAATGGTGCCCCCATCAATTTGATGGTGGTGCCCCCTCCAGTTTGATATTGGTGCCCCCTATAGTTTGATAGTGGTGTCCTCCTCCAGTTTGATATTGGTGTCCTCCTCCAGTTTGTCATTGGTGCCCCCTCTATTTGGATATTGGTAGCCCCCTCCAGTTTGTTATCGGCGGCCCCCTCCAGTTCGATAGTGGTGTCCCCCTACAGTTTATGGTGGTGTCCCCATCCAGTTTGATATTGGTGTCCCCTCCAGTTTGTTATTGGAGCTCCCTCCAGTATGATATTGGTGTCCCCTCTAGTTTGTTATTGGTACCTCTCCCGTTTGATAGTTTGATAGTGGTGCCCCCTTCAATTTGATTGTGGTGCCCCCTCCCGTTTGATATTGGGGCCCCTTTCCAGTTTGATAGTGGTGCTCCCCTCCAGTTTGATATTGGTGTTCTCCTCCAGTTTGTTGTTGGTGCCCCCTACAGTTTGATATTGGTGTCCCCCTCCAGTTTGTTATTGGTTCACCCCTCCAGTTTGTTATTGGTGCCTCCTCCAGTTTGATTGTGGTGTTCCCCTCCAGTTTGTTATTGGTGCCCCCTCCACTTTGTTATTGGTGCCCCCCTCCAGTGTGATAGTGGTGTCTCCTACCAGTTTGTTATGGGTACCCCCTCCAGTTTGTTACTGGTGCACCTTACAGTTTGATAGTGGTCCCCCTCCAGTTTGATGGTGGTACCCCCTCCAGTTTGATATTGGTGTCCTCCTGAGATTTAGTTTTAACCGACGAAATTTGTCATAGCCTCACGGGCAACAATTTATGATAACGGTAATGAAACCGTAGTGAAGCATTGCTGGGGAAACGCTGTATCATGTATAAAACTAATGTAATGCGATGTGTCTGCGAACTGTGAGCCAAATCGGATCAGTTTTTAAGAAGTAATATTCTGTAATAACAAAATATGCTGTTTAGGTTATATGCTTCCAGCTCCAAAATTGTAATTTCGAAAAATAACCAACAATCTCAGCATAACTTGAGCCTGGTCTTCGACGCTGCATTAGAACTATGTTAAAGACAATTTTGTTTTTTGCTTATCCGAAAAATTTCGGAAACACTGTTTTTGCAATATATACATAATTTTACATAGCATTCGAACCGCGTTGAAAACTAACTGAAACCATGATTAACGTTAAACTACGGCTTCAGGCACCAATATCAAAATGGAGGGGGCATTAATATCAAACTGAAGGGGCACTATTATCAACCTGCAGGGGGCACCAATATCAAGTCGGAGGGGGCACCATTATCAAACTGTGAGGGACATCAATATCAAACGGGAGGGTGGCACCAATATTAAAATAGAGCGTTATTAGCACATACCTAATGTAGGACATGAATTTTTTGAAGGAACAGTTCAGCCCGCTTATGTATTTGCAGCGATGCTGTTATTTTGTACAGTAAAGTAAGAATTTGATTAAACAAAAATTAAACTATATACCTTTTTATATATACATATTGAAAGTTATTTTGAAGCTAGACTTGCTTACAGCTTTTTGAACGTGATTTTTTATTTTTTAATATATCATCGCCGTTACACCTTGTGCAGAATGCCATTCTGTGATGTATAAAGTTATTTGTCCCATTTTGCGATCCGTTAACGTATGATGGTATTCCGAATTCGGATTGATTGTCGCATTACTTAGTTTAACTGTCGCAAATTATACATCCAATTCTACTAGCGGCAGAGTAATATTTCTCCAAATTTCAATTGTGATGTTATATTTAACTTTATTATATACCATGCACGTTGCAATCGACCACTAAATTATTGTGAAAATCGTCACATCAGTGCAGACTTAAGAATGTGTACAAACAATCAAAATTGCAATGTAATTGCTATAAGTTGTAAATTACCGATTTTGCGCGGATATTAGGAATGGAAAATTATGCTGTTTGCTTTAAACAACTATCGCTAAAATTGAAACAAATATCAAATAATATAACTCAGTGATAGGACCAGCTATTGTAAACTGCAAAATATAGCAATTATAAAATTATATATAATAAGTTTGATGTTATTGGTACTAGTAGAAGTTTGAAACATTCTCGCACATTTCGTATCCCTCTTAATTTTTAGTAGCCTGCTGCGCTACTGAATGTATGTCTTTTATGGTACGCTAAAAGTGCGGCAAACTCCAGTCATCGTACTAGCTCATCGGAGTAAATCCTTTATAAAACATGCGTTTTAAGCCATGTGATAGCGAACAGCAATGTCATGACATTTGGCTTAGGCAAATAATAAATTGTGAAACAGTCTAGTTCATTCGAAAAATGTCTTTTAACTGTATATTATAACTAAGTATATTCAAACTTGCACTTCAAACATTTTACAGTCAAAAGTCGAATAACAGCGGTCTACTAAAGTTATTCTGAGATAAATTTTATAATAAGCTAGCGGAAAGATTCTAATTGACCATTTGGATCAAAGTTTATAGCTAATTGGGCATAACTCTACTATGGTTTCAATTCTATTATACTCATTTTCTTCATTGTATAATCAAAGGTGCAATGCAAGTTTTCTACCGACGGCTCGAAGTTTTACAACTGAATGTCGGGACAATTCATGGATGTTTAAAGAGTCATACTCCCGTCATTTTGATGTGCCTAAGTTCAATATAATTCTGGCTTGCACATACGACTTACTGCAGATAAACGACTAGTTTGAGTCGGCAATATTACTACAAGTTGTTTTGCAACCTGGTAAAGCTCAGAACTATAGTTTCATCGATTTAAGTTGGTTGTTTTTACAGCTCAATTGATCGCAGGAATTCATTTCTCTGAGGATATTTTAGTGATATTCCCTTGTTTGTCAACCCAGCTAAAGTTAATAAATAAACACAAATTTTTAGTAAATTTGAATTTCCCACATTTCGTGATTAACTGGAGCCAGTTTAGAATCGTTTGAGCGTAACCATTCCAGAAAATTTTAGCTTGTAGTATTAGAAAAAGATGTAGTAAATTTTGACGGCTTAAGTAACGAAATTTTGAAATAAATTTATACACAGTTCTCTTACGCTTTGGCTGTTACAATTTGCTACAGCATAGAGTCCCAAGATTTAAAGGCGACATTCAATGGGTATTTTCGTAACTTAGTTGTAGTCTCCAACAATTCTACTCACTGCAGTAATCCCCTAAATTTTAGGCTAAGGTCAATCCAAAGTTTTAAGGCAAAAATTTTAGCGTGAATTGGGTCTTGCTCTATGAGACTAGAAAAAGGGTAACTAAACTTCGATGTGAAGCATCAAGTTCTGAACAGCTTAGTGTGATATTGAATGAGACAAGGAAGCACCAATCTGACGGAATATTCTAATGGGATACTCAAAACATGGCTACTTAAAAGACATTGAACGAAACCTCAGAACCTCAGAACGGTTGGTTTCAGATTTCAGGTAATTTGGACGGAGCTGCAGCAAATCAGCACCACCGTTTATTTGCTTAACTTGGAGTATTACTTGATTTAGTGAGTTAAGATGAACTGATAACAATTATATGCCAGGTGTTTCAACTAGGTACATTTACACGGCTTGGAACAGAGGAACGGACCGACAATGATTTAGCTTACGTTACGTTTAAGCACTCGAATAGCACCGCTCAATCAAAAATCAATAATGGCTTGCATAGCTCGCTCACATTTTTGCAACTCATGTAAAGGCTCATACAATTGTTATTCATATTTTTATGGTGGATCCTAATTCCATTTGCCTAGATCCATTTACTAAGATGGAATTCGCTTTTTACAGCATTCACCCTTTTTGGTCTACTACTACCCAACATACTACATAACGTATGTAATATCATCGAAGCATTTCAGACAGTGTATGAAAAGAATAACACAAGTATAAATTTCATAACAAAATTAGGCAAAGTTCAATGTTAGAGAACATAATCAAGATATTAATCTATAAATGCTATTGTCGTTACAATAGCTACTAAATTTTTTATCGTTAATGCAAAAGAAGCCAGCATTATATTGCAGTTACATATATCCGTAACTGCTAATGTTGCTAACATGCTACTAGAAAACTATTGTCGCCGCATTTATGTTAGATTCTATTGTGACTACAATGGCATTGAGCAAGCTATTGATGTCGCAACAACAATATAGTTTCTTTGTTAGGTGCATTAAAAACAAACGTTATTGCAACATCAATATTTATGGGCAACGCTATTGCTGGAACCAAAATAAAAAAGCTTTACATTCTGCAATAACATAACGAAAATAACACTATGCAATAACATAACGAAAATATATCGTCTTTGCAATAGCTTACGGTGTGCTTTTCGTGCACGCAGATCTCTGTGAACGACGCATGATTATGCGCAGGCGCGCAGGGCGGGATTACAATCGCGAGTACGATTTGCGATACCACAGCGTGTAAGCTGTCTTTGCGGTCATTATTTTAGGTTTTAGAGTCACAAGTTAATGACTGAGTAAACTTCAAAACGCAGTTACAATCGCTTTTTTGTCGCATATACGATACCAGACAGCGAATACAACTATGGCGATTAAGCATGATGTCATTGGAATACTGCGAACAAACATCCTAATTCGCCAACTTACACGTCCGAAAATAACGAAGTTCTTGTTAGACTATCGATGGCAGAATTATGTTTGCGAATGTGTGCGTAATTCGTTTAATGATTCTGACAAAACTACAACCGTGTTATTAGCACGTAAAGCGGACTTGCGCATAAGAGTTTGGGCATCTTTCAAAGATAGAGAAATTTTCCACACTCCATCTGCCCTAACATGCTGCTACAACGCGGTTGGCTTTTGGGTTTGACAGTGCTGCAAATTACCAATCATTCCTGTCCGATGCTAGATGCACAAAACAATCTTGTTGAAATGACGATACAAAATAAAGATCTAATCTTCATCACAAGAAGGACATGAATACTTTTAAACAACACAAGATTGCAAATCGCCTGGTATTGAGTTTTAAATCCAAAAGAGTGTTTGAGCTTTCGACCAACCGAAGACAATAAGTATAGCTACATCCAGAAGCGTCGCCCTCAGTGCTCTACTATTCAATTTTTTGACTAGGTGAAAATTACCCATCAAGTCAGAAAAATTTTACTACCACCGAAAAATGTCCAACTTATAAAAAATTCAAACCTACATATTTACATGCTTTAGAAACTTCATACCTATAATTATCCGTCTTTGAGCGCCGTGCTTACATTTGCTTATCAAATCAATTTGAATTAATTTTATTAATTTTAGTGACATAGATTAAGTGATACGTGATAGATATATTAAGTGGCATACCTATTTTGACTGTTCCTCTGACTTACCATTGCTCTGAGATGGGGAAACAGAGATCGGCACCGCTATCCATCCTAAACAAAACCAATTTCAATTTCATTCTCATTTCGCAATATATATGGTGTCCATAAGTAATACCCCAACTTTAAAGTGTCCATAAGACTGACATAATATACTTACAACCCTCATACTTTTAAGAAATATAACCAAAAATATACATATCTACGCATAACAAATGTGTGATACTCGATATAATTCGGCGGATCGAATAACTTCAGTAAGAATGCGTTCAGTTAACCCAAATAGCCATAAAGTTGTGTGACAGTGATCCCGGCAGTCGTAGTCACAGCCCCTCCTATGATAAAACTATTGGTCATTTAACAAAAGGTTTAATCTAACAGGTTCCATAGCGGACTTGCCCAGAACAGGAAAATCACCGGCGGCATCTGGCGACGCTGCGATAGCTTATAGTCCGACAAAGTCAATTCGCTGTTGTGCTGTTGAAACTGACATCATAAAATCGGCAGATTTCCGAATTGTTAAAAGTCTGGGCCAAATGCGCTTTAATCCGACGTTAATTCATGCTCTGAATGAGGATGAGTATGATCGAAGAGTTGGATTTTGTGATAAATGTCTACAGCGTCTCGAGGTTGATCCGGACTTAGCTGTCGAAATCATTTAGTCCAACGAAAGCAATTTTACACTGCACGGCTACGATACTAGCATAATTGAGTTTATTGGCATGCAGAAAAGCCTCATGACCATGCATGCCGGCGGCCGGTCATGCCAGGAGGGTAGAGGCCCCAAGGGGGGTCGTGGCCACCCCAGGGGGGTAACCTCCTCCCTGGCCGACCAAATTTTCCAAGGGGGGTCGGTCGTGAGGACCTTTTTATTGTCTTCGCAGCCATATTTTTCGCCTATGAGGTCAGTTTTTGCACTAGGTTCCGGCTCAAAACTCGTCGAGACGCAATAAAAATATTATTCATAGCCACATTATGTATTTGTGTATTTACACTACACTAAACATATATATTTATATAATACATATATACCACGCATATCATTGTTTTGCTGAGTTCGTGGTAAATCTGTAATAACCGGTGACGCAGCTGCATGGCGCAACTTCCTAACACCATGCCCATACGACCCCGGCTATCGTAACCTCAAGGGTGGACCGTGAATACTAAATTTTGAACCTATTCTTGGTCAGACCCAAGAAGCTACGCAGCTTAGCAGGCCGCAGGCGCGCTTCACGGGGTGTGTTCG
>JASANE010019115.1:0-10904 GCA_030248225.1 Trileptium ribeirensis
TGGCAGGGAATAACCGGAACCGGAACCAGCAACCGGAACCGTCCATCTAAACCGGATCAGGAACCGGAACCTGGTCTTGGAAATTTATATATAGTAAAACAGATGATGGAAGAAATGAAGGTATAGTGGATTTAAAATGCATTAAAAATAACTTTTATATTAAACTTAATGTATTGCGATGGTATTATTGCCTTTCTTAAACTTTAAAGATCCTGAGGAAGCTAATAATGTTTATTTATCGATCAAATATGTCCGTTTTGGGACATTCAGAGCAAAAAAAATGTCTTCCACTATATACCATTGCGTATACTGAGTCAAATCGAATGTGCTTACAAAGCTTGGAGCGTAGATTACACACTTTCGCTCTGTCTCCAGTCGCCTCCCTTTACTACACATACGCTTGTTGCATGTTCTTCAGTAGGAAACTTAAAATTATTGGTTCATATGATGCTAAGAGAAAATAATAGATAGAAGGTAATTTTCTGATCAGTGGTCAGAGACACTGTTTAGGCTAGCGTTGGACAAACAGTGCCCGTCAGTTAGATCATATTGATGATAACTTTCTAATCAGAATGCTATAAATGAGACACACTGTGATGCTGCTCGCACAGTTTCAATAAATACAGTTCATTGCCAAGAAAGCAGTTTCTAGCTGCGTTGCAGATAACGTTAGTTTACTTCAATTTAGACTGATTTACCAAGTTTACAAACGCACTGGCGGGTCCTTGACGCAATTTATGTTAGCCAAGCATACCCTAAGTAGTTCTGCGTAAGCCATACTCTGTTACCGAGTTGGACCGGTTTAATTCAATCATATCCCACAGACTGCTGGATGTGTAAAATAGCTGCTACAAGCATCGACCTGGCTTTGATTTAACAAACTCCTGCAGGTTATGAAAAATTCCTGCTCTAATCATGTGCCCTACTTACGTTTCACACGGCAAATTGGTTAGTTAATCTTTTCTTTTGCTTGGTTGTATTGGAGCTTGATCATTGTATATATAATATCTATTATATATGTTTGGATTACAGGATGAAGCAAAAAACGTGGAAAATTTCAAACAAAATTTTTAAACCGGAATTCCGGTTCCGGTATGGTTTTTGCCCTTTGCCGGAACCGCAACCGGAACAAGATTTTCGCCGGAACCGGAATGCCGGTTACTCCCTGATAACTGGATATGATACGTTTTTGTAATGGTACTTGCATAATACACTTAGGGTTCAAAAATTTAGCCTCGACACGTTCCCTGTTATATTTTAGCATGTTTTTTAGAATGACCACGAAAATTGAGATACAAATTTTAAAAACAACGTATTCACTCAATCTAAAACTTAAAGGTTGGTCAAAACACAAAGTGCGGAGCGAGCAGTGTAGCTGCTCCGAGCAACCTTTATTATTACAGTCAACATTTTAAAACATTAAATTAAAAACCTCGTACACTCGCAATGGGGGTCTGAAAGAAATAGCAATTGAGCTACGTGTAACTTTTGTCTCCGCTGATTAAATATTTAAAATATGGCTTGAAATATTGTATGGCTCATGAGAGAGCTGAGGGACTCAGTAACCATTTCAAAACGAGTATAGCAGTCAGTATACAGATACTTTCGACTGAATCAGGTCATCGCCTTTGTAATTGCAGTCAACACTTTATATCATTAGATAAAAACAACGAAAGCACGCATTAGGAGTGTGAATGGAATAGCAACACAGTGGAAACTGCAATGCGGGTACATCGATCTCAACTACGTTTAAATTTTGTCTCAGCTGATAAAATAATTTAAAGGATAGTTTGAAATACTGTATGATTCATGACAGAGCCGACGGACACAGTAACCAATTCCAAACGAGTACAGCGGTCGCAGATACGTTTGAATGAATCAGGTCATCGCTTTCGCCAGGCTAAAACCCTGGTATTGCAGATTCAACAAATTTCAATTTTACACCGAAAAGTGCAAAATAATGCATGGATCAAGGAAGTGCTATGATATATACTATAGTACAGTATATACCACTCCGAAAAGCCATGCAGATGACAAATACGTTTGAATGAATCACGACATAGGACTGTACAACGTCGATAAGTTTTCTAATCAAAGATTCAGGAAACTAAAACAGCAGAATGAAAACCAGGGAATGCTGCATGGCTTTTAACAGGGGAAGTGCAAACGGAGGCAGTGACCATCGTAAAGCAGAAATACTGACATTAGGAGTAGCCAGTACTTCGGAAAGGGTCAGTGGTGGGTCCAGAATCTCATGGTGGAGGCATCCATCCCGGGGCGCCGTAGCACCCACCTACCTCCGAGGAGCCTCCCAAAATCCGCAGGCGCGCAAAAACTTAAGCACCCCTCAAAAAATGTTAGGGCCAAGTTCGCGACCGTTAAGAAGCAAAATTCTGGAGATGGTTTCTGCTTACCCCATGGCCGACACTAACTATCCCCGTCAGCCGATAGACGTTGGACCCAATGATGTTCCGGTGGGGACTGTTTAAAAGGGGGTCCAATCCCACTGACATCGACAAAAAGTCAACAAAATTTATTTATATATTATTATTTTCCTCATAGAGGGGATTGGGGTTTACCCGTAAAGTTTAGCCCCACAAGCATCATTTAATCCTCCTGCCGAAGCCCACAAGCATCATCCAACCCCCTCAGCTGACGGACCTGGTGCACCTTAGATGTATATAATAAAATGCGCGAATTTATGCTGCAGGTTTCTTAACTTCAGATTAGATTGCTGACGAAATTCAAACTTTGCTTCTGACCAAATTCAAACCTGTTATTAAAATGTGGGAAGAGGGGGGTGGCCCGCTGCCCACCCCTTTTGCGACGCCCTTATTACCACACAGATCTTGTTTATATGGATGAAACCAATATGGGGTCACGCGCCAAAGAATTGGCTACTATATACAAAAGACACTACGGGAACATCGCCAAATATGTAAGACGATAGTTATCTATTTATAAAATATATATATCTATAATTCTATTTATAAAATACATGATTAAAAAACTTCAAATGCTCACCAGACACTGGCGGATAATTGTGTGAAAATTCTCTCACGATTTCAAGAAATGAAACACCGTTTGTGACGTAAAGCTAGTCACAATACTTAATTTAATTTTAATCAACGCTGAACCAACAAGAGATCTTGCTCTATCAAAATACACAGCCAAAGTCAATCTCCAGCAAACGATAACTTAAATCTGTAACGCAGAACCCTTTAAAAGGCCACATTACTGCCCTAATGTGTACCGACGGTTCGCTTCCAATATCACTATCGTTCAACAATAGCCAAATCCAATGTACATAAATAAAGTTACGTACGTACCATTCATTGCACAACTTACAGGGTTCCGGCAGAGACAACTAAACTTACACACCATTCTGAGTACACCTCAAGGAGTACATTCTGTATAGAACTAAACTTACTTGACAATATTATTACTTGGGTTGAGTACCAATAGATCATCCGACAACTCTTTACGATATTTACAGGGACCTGGTATGGATAACTATACATACTAATCATTCATTCATTCTGTGTACATCTCACGGAGTCGCCATTAAACATTCTACACAGAAAAAAATTAATCCACAATATTTTTATTTGGAGTGAGTCAGAGTTCCCATCGATCTAAATATTTACAGGGATCCAGTGTAGATAACTAAACTTACTAATCATTGATTCAGAGTACACCTCACGGAGTCGTTATTAACTGTTCTGTAAAGAAATAAACTTACTCTCCAATATTATTACTTGGGCTGAGTACCCATCGATCACCGAGCAACTCTTTACGTAAGATATTTATAAGGGACAAAGTATAGATAACTAAACTTAATAATCATTCATTCAGAGTAAACCTTACGGAGTTTTGATGAACCATTCCGTATAGAAATAAACTTACTCGACAACATTATTACTTGGATTGAGTACCCATCGATCACCGGGCAACTCTTTACGATATTTCTTACATCCATTACATCGAAACCGGGGATACGACGTCTGAGCACGTCTGTTGTTAACAACACACCGATATGGTCGTCCGCGGCAAAAATCCGTACCAAATACGCATCTGTATACATCTGGTAATCCTGCTGGTTCGCCAAGCGAGCGACGTTCAGTTTTGCTTCGGTCGTAACTCGTAAGTCCTGATTGGTGGACAGAGGAAATAATGGTTTTGTTTTCATCCGTGTCTAAAATTTCACCAGTCTGGCCGTAAGAACTACCTAGTCCCGACGCGTTTTTCGACTGCCAGGCTTTGACACGACAACTTCCTTTCAATATCGCCAATTCATTACCGTTAACGCTGCTTTCGTTTGACCTATCCTTGCCAACTTCAGTCTCCCCAATACCCGCATCATCGTCGTCATCCATAAGCATTTCGGCAGGACAAAATCCCGCATCAAGCATGAGTTTAGTGAAAAATTCTTTAGTGCTCTCGTTTGCACCGCTATCAATGTTATCAACAACCGTAGCTGACGCATTCGGTCCCATGAAGGCACTTGGACTATTGGTCGCCCGGGCAACGCCTGTATCAGAGCCATACCTTCCACCGCCATTATTTTTTATATCGCAGTTGTTCTCAGGTTCGACGTCGTACTGTGCTATGATTTGGCTGCTCACAATTTCTTCAATTCGAGCATCACGCTCGGATTTTTCTTCATTTGTGTTTCCAGTAGTTTTACCTGAAACTGTGGTCTTAGTTCCGCAGCGTCGTGCCACTATTTGATCGGAGACGTGTTGGCGGCTGCTATGGCCTTCAACCTCCAACCCTACATGACGTGTATTAGTATTCAACGGAACCACAAATTCAGCATAGTTGTCATTGATATCCAATGAATCTTGCATAATGGCATAAGTCTTATTGTACGTTTATTGAAAAATTATTCACTAGGTCTTCAAATAAATTTGTTTCCAACATATTATATATAATAATTACACATGTATCTATGTCTAATTGAGCGGAGCTCGGCGAAGCAGAGCGAAGCGTTTTTATTTTCTGTCTGGGAGTAAAAAGGTCGATGTCCGTCCGTCCGTTGGTTCGTTCGTTCGTTCGGTCCGACGGATCTCAAGAACCACTTAACGGATTTTAAAAAACTTTTTTTTGTTTGAAAGCCTATCATGTCAGAGTGTGCACCTGATATTTGGGATTAAAAATTTTGAGTGGTTAATTAGTAATTAGCTAATTAGTTAATTTTATGCAGCTAAAATAGAGAATTTTGCAATATTTGTGTTATTTATTGAAATAGACTCGTTTCGATCAAACCATTGTAGGGTTTTTTGGGTCGAAGAATTCAAATATAGTATTTTTACCAATGATAAAGCCCTATGCAATGTAGTTACAAGAACATAAAATTGAGTACATTCGTAATGCCACAGCCCAAGCTCCGCTCACAAATGTAGTTCCACTACCGACTAGTTATAATAGAGCGAGCGCAGCGAGTAGAGGTTCCTCATATAGTATTTGACCAAAAATTCTTTTGTCTGTCTTCGTCATTCAAAAGTCATCATTGGATGTGTTGGATTTTTATTAGATAGATAAACACACTTAGGCATAACACATAGAACAATGCGCGCGCAGACTCATGCTACTCGGCCCATTGTGCCGCCCAAACCCAAATATGATCAAAAGTGACATGCAAACCTCAGAATAAACAAGACCAATTTGATTATAACCAATATTGGGGCAAAATTAATGTCAATAACATTTTTTCCCTAATAGCTTCTTGCGTAGTTCGTAAAACTCCCTGGTTTCCAAAATAAGATGGGATGCAGTACCATCTGTTGCATGACACCACTCACAGGATCCCCAACAACTCCCATACTACATTTATGCTTATTTAAAGACAATGCTCGGCGAGGAGCCTACAAGCAACTCCAATCCTCTTCTTATCCAGCATCCACATCCGTTTAGTCATGGCCCAATCACATACAGGTAGAAATATCCTTAGTTGACTGTAAGACTGACTGCATTCCCATCTTTGCTCAACATTTTCCCAAATGCGATCCTTAACCCGTGTGGACAGTCTTGCAGGTCAAGCCTACAGCCAGTTCTGAACCTATAAAAACAATGGAAACTGCTTTTTTGACTAGATCGTCCACAATTTCATTCCACATGAACCCACTGTGCCCTGGTATCCAGAAGAATTTAACAAAATCTGACTTTCCAGGTTGCTGCAACTACTTTTTGCAACACTTTATAGATATCATCATTCGATTCAAGTTATTATCTAGGGTTTTATAGCCGCTTGGCTATCACTATAAATGTTAATAGTTTTCTTCTTTATTCCCTTCCTCTTAGATAAGAGACGCACTTTTCAATCGCTAATATTTCAGTTGACAAACTGTACAAATCTTTTCAAGGGGTATAACTATACTGCTATGTCCATATGTCTTTATCATGCATAATCTTAAAGCCATCAGTGAAGCAGTTTATGTCCATGAAATTGAAAGAGACAACGTTGCGTGTCTCAATTATGTCACTGATTACACTGTCCCAGTTATTATCCTCAGAAAAAGTCTTGGAACATTGGTCAAGAGGCATGTTTGCTTCTATCACAAGCTCTGATGTTACGTTTTCCATTACTGTATGGATTTTTATTAGATGCTTAATGAATTGTAATTGTGAAGCTAGCTTTGTGTCTCTAGCTAGCTCCAATGATTTCCTGCCCAAATGCTCACAAAACCGATACGAATTGTTAAACTTTTCCATTTTGGCCATTTGGGTTGTGTCAACGTACTTATTAGGTCACAGCTTTTGACAGAGGCATCGAGTGGAAAAACAAAGATCACTTCCAAAATCTTGTCTGAAGAGCTACAATTTGCAGCTATTTGTGTGTGTGTTTGTCAGAGCAGCTGGTTTAGAGCTATTAGTTTAAAAACATCCATAAAGTTAAATTTTTTAAATTTCGACTAAGCTAGTTTTTTGAATGTCGTTGGTCAACGATGGGTTTATATTTATTTAACATTTTTACTAAATTAAGATAATTGTTTTAAATGTACAATGCGTATCATTTCAACCATGCGAGGTGCTCCATAAGCTGGTAAAAACAATGCTTGAAACTATAATACCTATGAACCATATAAGTTTCGAAAATCTCAGTCGTTTTCATCGCTGAAGTAAGAAATCATGGTTTTCTAATGTGCTAAAATGGCCGTATTCTTATTTTAAGGTATCTCTGATCTATTAATATCGTTTTCCGACTTTGAAAGGGACTTGGGAAGCTGAACTTGAAACGTCAAAACAGTCTATGTGCGCAAAGTAACCACACTTTCTCCGTTCCCCCTAGCTTTCTGAGTAACGACTACAAGTGAGCCACCACTCTTGATTATCAGTTTGAAAGTAGTTACGTAATATAGAACATACATTGTGCATGATATGGGTACCATTTGATATAGGTCATCAATGTGGTCCATGAACACGTCAAAAATTGCGGGTCTTCTCGGTTAGCCCACTCCAGCCAGAAAATGGTCTATTTTTAAAGAAACAGCGATATTTTTAGTACAATTCGACCCAGCTCGACGAGCTAGTTCAGAAAATATCCATTTCAACCATTTTATGACAATTTTTTTCCTGTTTATTTTGGTTCCTTTGGTACCCAAAATTTTTGAAAAAATTTTTTCCAGATAAATATATAATTATATATCATTCGAACCGCATTGACGTACTGAGTCGAATGGTGGTAAAGCCAACTCAATGAGTTCATATTGTTTAAAGAGTTATTTCCATTAATTTAAACCCCTAAGCCTAAGTATATGCCTAGCTTAAGGTTCAATCTACGTCCTTAACCCGTAAACCGAATTGGCTGATTTTACACCAATCAGTGTGTCAATGTGGTTCGAACAGTACGTATATAAAATTATAAATGTATCGGCATAATTTTTTGGGACCTGCGCCGACGCCATTGGGAACCCAGAAATCAAGAATTTTTGTCATAAAAATGGTCAAATTGAATATTTTCTGAGCCATCTCGTCAAGCTGAGTCGAATGGTACTAAAATAGCAGCATCTTCAAAAATAGACCAATTCCAGGCTGGAGCCTAACCAAAAAGACCCAAAAATTCTTACTACACATCTAATGTTTCCACAGTACATATATCGTACAACATGGATAGTGATAACAAATTACAAATATTCCTCCTATCGTTGTATTTTCCTTTGCTTTTGACCGTAGTGATGTACTGCGATAAGACGCCGCACCGACCACCAAACCAACCCGTCCAACTTACAGCGCTCCAAGCTTGAGTGTCTAAATCAAACACCCGTTCCCGTGTGATCATCTCAAATTTTTTGTAAAAGCAGGGGCTGGGGTGGGAACTTGACATGAGTGCAACAGCTAAAAAAATTTATTGTTCAGCTGTAAGCAGAAGCTGAGCTAAGGCTTAGAGAGAGAAACCATTACAATCACTATCATTCTAGGGTTTAAATCTTGATACGATATGATAAGGGTATAAGAACATTAATATGGTATGGCCATGGTCATGGTATTATTCCAACAACATCTCCGACCGTCGAACTCCTCAATAACCACTGTGCCGATTTAAATTTTTTTGTTTGAAAGGCCTAATATCCGTCATGTAAAAGAGATATTGCTTTTGTCCAAAATCTGTTATAGTTAATCAGTAATTAAATAATTAGTTAAACGTGTTATCCTATTTTTCGCATTTTCAAACAAAAATTGCTTATTTTTCAATGAACATTTACTGTAAACCTAATATTTTGTTAGGTTTACTACATCTCGTAGTGCTGATTACGAATCTAGTGTTTATTACAATTCGAGAATATTAAAAACATGCCAACTAGTTAATAAATAGCGAATTACTAATTATGTAATAATTAGCAATTTTTTGAAAATTTTCAAAGTGCTCACAAGAAAAGTCCACACATGGATTTTCGATGTCGCTGATCACGAATGTGACATTTTTGAAGCTCTAAAACTTGGCCGTATATGCTAATTAGTTAATTAATTAATCTAAATCAGCCTTTTCCGTCATGAGTTACGGTAATTTGAATAAAAATAACCATTTTTCAGATATTTACTTGTAAGATTTTACCATACTCAAGAGGGTCTACTATCTCAGAGTTTTGTGCTACGGCTCAAATTCTATGATGATTCGAAAGAGCAGAGAAATTTGATAAATGGGGAAGAAGGTTTGGAGCATATTAGGGGTTTCAGTATGAAAAAAGCCAAAATAGCGAGATATACTCATACCAAATCTCCAACCAAGCCAAGAATATTGGAAGGCATCTGAGGTATTACTAAAAGCGGCGATTCTGAATGCGAAGCAATCGGTTTTGGACGTATAAGATGATTGGAGGTCCATAGACATCACTGAAAATATGGTGGACCCTTTCCCGGAATCCCCCAAGTGCACTAGAACCAGTTAATTTCATGCAACTTTCAACATCACCCTAATTTGCTCCGCTCACATTTTGTAATTGATTACGTTTACTAGGATAATACACTAATCCGCCAAGCTAGAAATGTCAAAACTCAAACAATACATATGTATTAAATCCTCGACGATTTAATATATATGTTGGCAATTCTTCTGGGACCCGCAGTCCACACTATATCAGATGCTGACAACCATGCTCTACCTATATGGGTATAATAGTATATACTGCTCTGGTCCGAGCTGGAACAATAACGTCGTAATACTGCCCAAACTATTAAGGCTGCTACACAGTCTGAAGCCTTAATATGCAATGCTCTTGCGATCAGCAGTGCACACTATATCAGATATCGACCACCAAGCTCTAGCTATACAGGTTGATACTACTCTGGTCCGAGCTGGAACAATAACGTCGTAATACTGCCCAAACTATTAAAGCTGCTACACAGTCTGAAGCCTTAATATGCAATGCTCTTGCGATCAGCAGTGCACACTATATCAGATATCGACCACCAAGCTCTAGCTATACAGGTTGATACTGCTCTGGTCCGAGCTGGAACAATAACGTCGTAATACTGCCCAAACTATTAAAGCTGCTACACAGTCTGAAGCCTTAATATGCAATGCTCTTGCGATCAGCAGTGCACACTATATCAGATATCGACCACCAAGCTCTAGCTATACAGGTTGATACTACTCTGGTCCGAGCTGGAACAATAACGTCGTAATACTGCCCAAACTATTAAAGCTGCTACACAGTCTGAAGCCTTAATATGCAATGCTCTTGCGATCAGCAGTGCACACTATATCAGATATCGACCACCAAGCTCTAGCTATACAGGTTGATACTACTCTGGTCCGAGCTGGAACAATAACGTCCTAATACTGCCCAAACTATTAAAGCTGCTACACAGTCTGAAGCCTTAATATGCAATGCTCTTGCGATCAGCAGTGCACACTATATCAGATATCGACCACCAAGCTCTAGCTATACAGGTTGATACTGCTCTGGTCCGAGCTGGAACAATAACATCGTAATACTGCCCAAACTATTAAAGCTGCTACACAGTCTGAAGCCTTAATATGCAATGCTCTTGCGATCAGCAGTGCACACTATATCAGATATCGACCACCAAGCTCTAGCTATACAGGTTGATACTGCTCTGGTCCGAGCTGGAACAATAACATCGTAATACTGCCCAAACTATTAAAGCTGCTACACAGTCTGAAGCCTTAATATGCAATCCTCTTGCGATCAGCAGAGCACACTATATCAGATATCGACCACCAAGCTCTAGCTATACAGGTTGATACTGCTCTGGTCCGAGCTGGAACAATAACATCGTAATACTGCCCAAACTATTAAAGCTGCTACACAGTCTGAAGCCTTAATATGCAATGCTCTTGCGATCAGCAGTGCACACTATATCAGATATCGACCACCAAGCTCTAGCTATACACATACAGGTTGATACTGTTCTGGTCCGAGCTGGAACAATAACATCGT
>JASANE010019116.1:0-24091 GCA_030248225.1 Trileptium ribeirensis
AAATATTTTAATCCGTGACACAACACTTGTTTTCGAGTAATAGTGTCTCGACACGTCGAGACCTTTTCACCTGTACGAATTTCTTACCCAGTACCAATATTAATGGTATTCTAAAGTATATACATATATAATTATTACTAGGATTATGTAATCTTTTTTCTTTCGTTTAATGCTGAATATTTTTTGATTTAACTATTTGTTGGTTTTGCAATTCACGAAAATCTTGCAGCGTTTCTTGCGATTGCCTCTTGTTATTGTCGTTCTTTTTTACGATGGTTACTCCAAATTTTTTTTGATGACACAAATTACAGCTCGATGCTACAATATACATACTAATACGAAAATAAGTTAAATAATTATTATATCTTTTTTGAAAATTATGAGTAGGAACATTCCCGATTTGACAACTGGAGATTTAGTTAATAATAATATATAATTTTGTAAACGTTAAAAGGCATGGCACTCAGGTCAAATGGTAATAATTATTGTATGTGTTATATAAGGATGTGCTTATTATGATAATAGTAAGGTAGTAATGCATCGTTAATTAGATGATACTTGATAATAATTATATACTAAATCTAACAGTATTTATAATTTTTTTATCTTTTGATTTGCATTTTAGAAAATAGTAAAAGCATTTATGGCTTACTGTTTAAAGCTTGAATTATGCGTGATTATCAAAATTGTTATTGAAATGTCCCGCATTTCACATAAAATCGTTTCACAGATTTTCCTGACAATTAAGCTAACCTTACGCTAAATTTATTAATGTTTAAACAAAATATTTACTACAAGCTCATCAAGTAAATGAAACGTTTTCAGCTAACGTTTGTGATGATCTGCTTGATAATTATGCGATGGTACTTGGATTAATTAGCTTCCTCGCGTATGGAAATCTAGAAACTGATTTATAGATGTTTAATGCTTGCTAAAATTTACTTTACTATAAGCTTGCAGGGAGTCCTCATGTTTATAATGTTTCGCATCTGTCACTGTTCTTCGCAAGTTGATTTCATCTATTGAATCGGGTGATCGCGCCACTGTCGGTACAATACTCTCTAAAAGTGGCTCGGCGTCTTTGATCGCTTATCGTTTTCACGTTATTCTTGCGCGACCTTACGAACTTGGCCCATCTGTTTGTTCTGTTGCCAAGCGGCCTGGAGCGCTATTCTACCAATCCAAAGATTAAGAGTATTCATGTCCCGTCTTCCGTAACTTTTTTTATGTAGTTTTTGTTCAAGCCAGGGCGTGCTTAGTGCCTCCCAAAACCGCCACTTGCGGTGTGGGAGTGGAGGGGCTCGATCGAAGTGCCATAAACTCCAAATAATAATGTAATCTCATCAACAATTTTCCGTACCCGATTTTCCGTGTTAGATTTTGTATATCCGGTTGCAATTTGTTGTGCAAAATTGTGTATATACGTGTAGGGAGGTTGTTATCCACTCGAGTATAGTAATTTTGGAGGGCAGTCTTGACAGAGGTAGAGCCCGTGATGCTTGTTTTAGGAGCCAGTGTGCCATAAGCATTCTACTGGTTCCAGCAAATATATCGTACTACTAACGTAAATAAATATTAGCAGACTGGCGCCAAAAAGGTGATTCCATCTTGCTATCTATCGAGGTACCTTTCTATCTCGGTGTTTCTATTGATGTGAATAGCGGATAAATACTGAATTTATTTATATGCCAAGACCATAAGCGCCGACGGTCCGTTGTTGTAGTGGGGAAGGTAGACGGTCGGCATGATGTTCTTGGGCGGGGGGATGTCAGGTTGGTATAATGTCTAAAACTTTTAGGGACTCAAAATATATTTTCAATTTTGCTGAAATTTCTCTCCAAATTTTAGCTACTTTCAGAAAAATTTTTCCTTTATTTTTTGCCAGTTTTGCCCCAATTTTTGACAATTTCAACCATATTTTTGCCGTGTTTCGCTAATATTTTTCACCAGGGTTGGAGCTGTCAGTGTGTACATTTAGCTTGAGGAGGTCCGACCCTGAAAGGGTAACCCTCTGCTACCTCCGCCTATCGACACTTATGGGCTACACTATGTAGTTTAGCAAATATTAACGAGCAAAACCACCGGGGCTTAAGTTGCAAAATAAAGGGCTTCAGGTTGAACATGTTACCCCAAATTACTATTCTTCAAAAGCATCAGCTACCTGTACACAACAAACTTCTTCTTTAAACGCCTATATAATTGATGCTGTCTTCTCAATTCGCTAAAACATTTTCAGCGAGCTAGAATTAGAGAAACCGAGTACTTCAAATTTTGCCCGGGAGGCATGAAATATGGGTACATTCTGGTTCGTCCAGTGGATTCTAGAGCTAAAAATTGTTAAATTTGAATTAAATATATTCAATGCCAAATATGTGATAAAACGCCTTATAAACCGTACTAATGTGGCTTTTATCCGTTAGAGCAATTTTTAAACGAAGTTTCCATGACAGAAGACACACCATGTCAACGATATTGCTCAATTGGCACACTAACAACATCCATACTTTGTATAATGCTAGTATGAGCTTTGTTAAATATAAAACCAATAGCCTATATCATGTCCTCTAGTGCGCTGAAACTTAAGCAAAATGTTTCAAAAATTGTGGAAACGCAACAGTCCTATTGAGGTATCTAGTTTTAGCGTTGCAACTGTAGTAAATTTTTCCCTGTTTGTTATATGCTGCTTATCATTTCCGCAACAAAAATAATAGTCTGTTTATCCCGTTTCTGTGTTCCTTCTTTACTGAATATGTGCACTATTAAGAACCGGCCTGTAGCAGTTGAGAACAACATATTTAAGATTAACGGACATTGTTGATACGTTTGTTCCACCTTCTCCTTGCATTAGTCATAATCCAAGAATTTATATAATAGATTGGGTTCTATCAACTATATACTATTTCTAATAGTTTATTTTTTATCAAGTTCCATATTTTCTTTTTAAATTAATAATATATTTTTTATTTCTCACCAACTGGCCGTATCCATATTTATTTATTTTATTTATTCATATTTAAAAAAAATGACATCATATAAATGGGTAACTATATTAACAGCATAACACTAAATCAATCTTAATACCACTCAATAATAATAATGATATTGTGGAAATTTATTTCTCTGTGTATTTTTTCTCATAATTGCACAAAAAATTATAGGATATCCAGTTGAAAACAGCAAGAATCTGTATTTGAAAAGAAAGGTCACGAATCTGCACGACTATAATATCGTTGACACTGGGTGCCTTTAAAATTGGTCATTAGAAGAGGGCATTCTGTGACCGTCATATACGTTATATCCTCTATTTATTTTAATGATACGTCGGGACCATGTTCCTGAGCCGGGACGTCATAAATGGAATTGAATTCGTGGTCAATGGTTCACTTTTTGTGTCATATCTAGACCCACGATGGTGATATTTTAAAGTTCTGGTCCTTAAGGCCAACAGCGAAGGCTAGGCAGGAAAGCTTGATATGATGAAAACTTATATTACAGTAAAATTTAACCAGGATATAGAATCTTCCAGTGCTACCAATCTAAAACCGATGGAGAGTGAAGTTGTGTTGTAGAGGTCGATTGAACTGATAGATGTTATGGGCGCATGTGGAAAACAATTTTATGCAGTTTGAAATTGGAAGATGGCATCATTTAAAAGCGTGCGAAATGCCCCTTCACTGTGGCTATACAACTGGTGAGCCAACGCGCATTTGCTTCGACGAAATGCTGCTAATGACAATTTAATTTGGCTAGTATGTTTTGTTTGGAAAACTTTGACTAGAGTATGGAATATTGCAATGCTAAGAACCTAAAATCCATCATTATAGGAGCTTATTCATGATTCAAATTTATATGTATCAAAAGATTGGAAAACCTTCCAGTTGAACGCGAACGTTTGTTCGTTTTACCAGTCGACAATAAAATTTAAAATTTCCATACTCATAAATCCCAAAAGCTAGCACATATAATCCACATCTACAATAACTTTACGAGTGTGGGCACAAAGGATTGTTCCTATTTTATGCAGTTAAAATAACTTTTTCAAAGTTCAGTTAAATTTTGAAGTTTCGCGCTTCTTCTGCAATGTCGACTGTAAGACAAAGAAAAAGTCCGCGTTGCAATAGAACGATTTCCAAAATAAAAAACTTGAATCATAAGCATGCTTTCTAATGATGGATTTTTGTTTGTTAGCACTGCAATATTTCATACTCCGGTAAAATTTTTCCAGCTTAAATAAGCTACAATAATAGCAAGAATAAATTTTCTTAGAATAAATTGTCATTTGTAGCATTTCGTCCAAGCACACGCACGTTGCTTCGCAGTCGCATCGCCACGGTAAGGGGACATGTCGTGCACAGTTTTAACTCACAGCCCATCCCAGCTTGCAACTGCATAAAATTGGTTTTCCATATGCGAACATGAGATATATCTGATTAATCGACCTTTGTAACAGGTGGGCGCAACTCCACTCCCCAGATCTCCGTTAAAATTTTCCAGCCACGCCCTACTGGCTCGCTCTGTGAACCAAAACAATATTTTCTAATCCGTTATCATTCATAAAATTCCTGGTGCGTTTTTCGTTAAAAGAACGTACATAAAAGATTTCCAAAGCTTTTCATGTACATATCGTGCATGCTTACCTTATTGTATATAATCTCCCGTCATAAAACGTGGCAAATCTGGAATTTTTCCCGCTTAACACTGCCATTATTAAAAATAAGAGCTAAAAGTTTTGTTACGCCGTCGGGATGTTGCCTTGCAATAATATTCGGGATTATAGGCTATTAGAAATGATATATAATTTATATTAGTATGGTTGTGGGATAGTCAAAAACACTTAAAAAAGATGCTGACAGTCACAAGAGAAGTACCATGACACTGGAAATAAAAAGTGGACATATTGTAATTCAGTGAAAAATTGAAAAAAAACATGTTTATACATGAAAGAAACGCATCAAACAATTCTCATGCCGATAGAAATCAAATCAATCTTGGTCCTATGCTTAAAGTTCCAGTCCACCCAGCATCATTGACATCGAATGTCTCAGTTCGACCGGACTGATGAATCTTCTCCCAAAATCGTATTCACTGCACCACGTACTATAAATTTTCGCTCAGTAAGGATCATTCTTTCGTCCCACTTAGCCGTCGCGTAAGAGTTTCGAACAAATCTTCGTTACGTTGGTCGTTCTTCGGTATAGCCACGATGCTTGTTGGTTCGTGGAAGCAATCGTTGGCGATTGAGTAAGATGTATAAGGTAGAGCCTTCCCTATGTAGGTCTTCTTTGGAAAGGCGTCAATTCGTGCGGTCCCTAGGATTCCCTAGATGTCTGTGAAGTAGAATGTGCAATGTTAATTCTGTGTTACATAAGTGGTTTTAGAAACTATCCTAATGTATGTTTTTCCCAGTCACCACGTATGGCAGTCGAGTTAGACGTGGGAGGACAATCCTTCATAATCTTGTTTCGTATTTTATTTTCTTATTTCGGAAGTATCTTTTTGCATGTTTTCGCTAGGCACAGATGAATAACTATCCAGTAATGTTGGCAGAGCTACCAGGCATGTGCAACTACGTTTTAAGCCTTGGAGTAGATGTTTCAACATAAATTCTATTTAATGTCTGGCTCCAAGTTGGTTATGTGCCGCATATAAGACCTTTCAAATATCGAGTGTTTTTGAGATCAAAGTACCGCAGTACGCGAGTGTTAGATAATCTTAAGGTGCGTTCACACGTCGAACTTTTTGCTCAAATTTTAATCAAAATTTGATTAAAATTCGATTGTGTTTTCTAATGGCAATATACGGCAAATCATAGTACTTTAAAATTTGAGCTCAAGTGTTTAACTCAAAATTTTTAAGTTCTATTCATTTTTCCTGATTGGCTAAAGCAATATGCTGCAAAAGATTGAGCAGTGTTACGCGTTCAAATTCACAAAAAAATGCAAAAAAAAATGCTTTCAAATGTTGATCAAAGTTCGAGTTAAAAATTTGAGCAAAAAGTTTGACATGCGTGTTGACCTTAAATTCATTTACAAAGAATTCTACTAATATAAATCAATGGCAAGCTGGATATTAGTTTCCTTTGTACATAAGGTTGTGTTTAGTATTTGTTCTTTGCATGTGTAACTCTTGGTCTAGCTATGATGTCACGTCTTTTTATTGAGAAAACCTTAAATTTTTGTCACTTTAATACGCTATAAAACCCCATTTAACCTATTCAAGTAAACACAACAGTTGGGAAATAGTCATCCCGGGCGCTTCGAACAATTGGATTAGGTATGCTTTATTGTGCTTCGGTACATCGATATTTGTCGCAAAAGCATTTTGCAAGGATAATATGAGGAATTATCAGGTATTTGGACTTAGACTGCATTTCTTTAAAACTAGTTTTGAACTCAATACCTTAGACATTTCGAACAATAGGATTATGCACTATAACGTTCCGTTACCTCAATATTTACCGCTGGGTTTACCATATGTAATTATCGAACATTAATTTGTCAAACAGTAAGTATGAATCCTCTAGTTCCTAACTCAAAGATAGAAACATCCAAATGTTCTCCCAAGTTGTAGGCAAGAGCCACCGACCGTCCCCTGAAATTCATTAACATATTATCACAGGTACTAAACTCCAAGCAAGACACACCATAAAACGCGCTAAAATAGAAACTCATAGTTGCAAATATTTGTGCTAAAGATAGGTCATCGTGTTACTTGCTTAATGCGGTAAACCAAAGTTTTATTAGAGCAACGCTCAGGAACGGACGCCTGGATGTATTTAATTTTTTTAACCTTTGATTGCAGCTGACCATCGGCATATAATCGTAGAAGAATTTCTGTATATATGTCCTTTTTGAAGATCAGGGATTAAACAAAACTCACATTTAAACCAAAATCAAGTCAAATTTTGTTTGCGTCCATAGTATGGTAACCACGAAAGTAATGTGATAAAAATTTTCACAGTGCAGGTGACTGCGCTATTTTAACTTTGGGTCTGACACCTAGCCGATAACCTCTTAAGCAACTGAATAGGAGAGCAAAAACAGAAAGTTTTTTTGCCAAAATCCCATAGGTTCAAATTGCTGTTGTTTGAGGGGTATTTGCTTAAAATTTCGCGAGTGAGTGTACATATAAGCTGCATATTATTCTTTCGACATTTTTCAAACGTCGTATAACTACGGCGCAGATTGCCAAAGGCAATATTGTCGGCTATGATCCTTATATTGTATTTTTTCTGTAATGTTTGGGTTCAAAATAATTGGCTATATTTGGGTGTCGATTGTGTGATATGGCGATACTCTTGAATTCATCCCAATATTCATAAATGGCCACGAAATAAAAGTATTTGTCATATTGCTGGAATGTTGCTGCCATCTTGTGTATCTTTGCAAGGAATAGTCTGACTTTCTTAAGACTTAGCTACGAATGATGGATATCTATTGAGTCCATTATTCATTTATTTCTTTGACCTAAGTTATGATGTGATCTGGCTAGCAAATATTTAAAAGCAATAGCGCTAAATCTAGCGGTCTCAGCGCAGCATCTAGTTGTTTCAAAACCATTTACTCGGTAAAACGTGAAATGAAAATCTTTGGGGTGCCTATATTGGGTTCGGACTAGGTGTAAACTCGCTATTCGAGACAGTTCAAGCAACATGATTATGCTGTATATTAGCCTGTACATCAATGTTTATTGCAAAAGCATTTTACAGGATTCAAATGGAGGTTTTAAGAATGTTAAAAGAATGACTATATTGGATTCGACTTAGTTGGAAACTTGTTATTCAAGACACATGAAGAAATATGATTATGCTTCAGAACGCTCCGTTACATCGATATATACTAAAAGCATTTGGCAGGGTTATAATGATGAATTGAAAGATTTGAGGTTAAGTATGGTAGATTTAAACTAGTTAAAAACTCGCCAAGCGATATGAGGCAATATGCTGATTATGCTCTATGACGCTCCATTACATGGATATATTGCGAAAGTATTTTACAAGGTATAGAATGGTGAATTAAAGTTTTTGCGCTTTGGCTACATAAATTGGATGATTGGAAATAGTTGGCAACTCATCCGATGTTGGCCCAAGCGAAAAACCTTTACTTCACCATTCTATACCTTGTAAAATGGTGAATTAAAGTTTTTGCGCTTTGTCTACATAAATTGCATGATTGGAATTAGTTGGCAACTCATCCGATGGTGGTCCATGCGCAAAAACTTTAACTCACCATTCTATACCCTGTAAAATGGTGTTTACGCTTTGGCTACATAAATTGGATGATTGGAATTAGTTGGCAACTCATCCGATGGTGGTCCATGCGCAAAAACTTTAACTCATTTTACATCCGATCATTTTACAAGGTATAGAATGGTGAATTAAAGTTTTTTCGCTTTGGCTACATAAATTGCATGATTGGAATTAGTTGGCAACTCATCCGATGGTGGTCCATGCGCAAAAACTTTAACTCACCATTCTATACCCTGTAAAATGGTGTTTACGCTTTGGCTACATAAATTGGATGATTGGAATTAGTTGGCAACTCATCCGATGGTGGTCCAAGCAACACGATTATGCTCTGTTAAATCGGTATCTTTGTAAAGCCTTTTACAGGCTTAGAATGGTGAATTGAACTCTTTGGGGCTTGACTACAGTTGATTGTAACTAGTTGTGAACTCACCCGACAGCAGAGATGCTTCGGCAAATATGCTTATGTTCTATAACGCTCCATTACATTTATATTCTATGCGAATATTTTTTCAGGTTTATAATGATGAATTGATATAGGCGCCAGCTGACTAAACTGAGGATTGCATCTAAATGTTTTTATTATTATAATGCGCATATGCTGCGGTCGTCAGGGCAAAGAAGGTATTTTCAGGAAAGCTGCCGTGCGATGGTTACTAGTTATGAGCTTTGCGGTATGTTTAAATAAATTCCAACTGCTTATATTGTGGATACAATTATAATTTATTAATGAAGAACTTTATATCAAGAATTATTTTCATATCTCTGTATTTCTATATATATCAAGGGTGGTTATAGGAGTATAGAGCGGTTATCCTGCCAATGGTAGAACCCCTTGAGTCATATTTACCCCTGCCTCAGCTTCGCTGAAGGTGCACAGGAAATCATAGCAATTTTAGCAAGACTAAAAAATTTTTGAAGACCAAATTAGGGAAAATGGAAGAATTATGCAAAAAATCGGTGAGACGTGGAAAAATTTTAGGTCGCTTCCAGCGCACCCCCAACCACAGCGAAGCCATATATACCCTAAGCCGACAAACTTTGGGCACATATAATATATGTCTATATATCATAGAAGGCCACGGCGGTAGGGATTACTCTTGATGGTCTGACTACTCCGTTGAGCCACACTTATCAGCATCCCCATGCGAGAATGTTTTACGATTTTTTCAAATATACACAAAGTTGTACTCAAAATTAAAGAAAATTGGGAAAATTGTGAGAAACAATGGAAGACGGTGGGACGCCAGTCAAATCCTTAGGAGACGCCGTAACATATTCGTCTTTCGAGGCGCCTTCCAGTGACCATGTCGTTGAGCATCAGTCTCCAACGCACCCATTCTGACGGCATGAGACATCCCGCCTGCGCGAAGTGAATGAAGCGACAGCGTGTCCGGCAAGCTTGCCTACAAGGGCCTTAGATAGATTTCGAAGAACAATCGTAAGTACAAAAATTTTCAGTCCGAAAAACTTGAAAATATAGGATTATTAGGATTTCGAGGCAACCCGGTGCACTTGACAAAATACAAAGTATGAATTATACAAAGTGAGAACTGCAAAAGGACCAAACGGAAGCCAGCCGGGTGAAATATAAGACAGAGCCCTTGCAAAACTGATCAGTCTTCGATTTAGCAATATATAATTCCATGCGGTCCGGTCTAATAATTACATCGCCTCAGGCACCTCGCAAAGCGAACGAATAACAACTCACGTGCAAACGTACGCCATAAGACAAACTGTCAGCTCATCGAGTTGCAATGCATCAAGTCGCTGTGATAAATGTGTCACTTTATGAACTAAAGTACTAAACTATTAAAAGTCTGGGTTCTTTCTAGCCGGTTTAATCGTAGCGGAGAGACTTGAACGAAAAAATTTCAACACAGTTATAAAACTATTGACGGTTATTGGTCACATATATATATACCCCATTGTTTTAGTTTTTGAATAAAATTAATTAATGGTTTAGAACTTCAAGAATGTAATTATAGCTTCAGAAGCACACAGAAAATCATAAAAAGATAGAACCAACAATGTAGCAAAACGAAGCGATAATATGGAACACTCCACCGTAACCAGTTCTGTTAGCATCAGTTCTAGGTCCGCAACAGTGGGCGACAGGGTAGAATTAGCTGCTCTCGCATTGATCGCTGCTCGAACAGTGGCGGTTAACGCAAAATAGCGCAACCTATTAAAATAAGGGCTGGTCAGACAAACAGATTATGAATAATCACCGCCCATGTAGCATTTATGAATGCTGCAGCGTAAACTGATCAACCGAGGCCTTTCTGATACTAAATCAAAGAAACCAGTTTAAAACCAGAACCAGTGAAAACAGATCTTACGTTGATTAACCCACCGCACAAACATGTTAAGTGTCCCCAGATACTGCCTGGACCGTCTTCTCATACTTGACGGACATAAAAAACCCGGGATTTCTGGGACTTCAGGCATTACTTCGGAAGACAGACCCGACGGAATTGAAAAACAGGACTGAATGAGGTGACGAATTTTCGACAAACAAAAAGATGGCATGTAAGGGCGGGTGGGAGGGTCAACTAAGCTCAGTTCATTGAGGCTAACGGGGAATGACTATAATTCATTCGAGTCGACTATATATATGATGGAAATATTCAAAACAGTTTAGCTAAAAACATACAAGGGGCCACAACATGGCTTCGTTTCATTTCTCTAAAACCAATAAAACTGTCTAAAAAGCACCCGACGTCTACAACGGAAAAATAACAGCACCTTATGCAGTGAGATGGCGGAGAGCATCGCCCACTAGGTGAATAGACGGACATATTCAATTACATTCTGCCGCCCGGAAAACAGAAAAAGCATCGAATTCTTCCATCCGAGGCCGAAAATATTTAGAGTTAAACATGTCAGCCCTCTTGTTAATTTCCAAAGCAAAACGGTCTGTCGAAAAGGACCCCGTTCTTCATTAAGCAGGTGAAAAATTAATGTTTCTACCGATAAGGTATCCCTGTCCATCGTTTACCTAAAGCGATCAGGTAAACAATTGCTTTCCGTCGGAACCCATTCCACCTCCAGGAGGATAGAATGATCACGACAAATCTGAAAATCCGGACATCGATGAGGAACTCTACTGCCGTTTTTGCTAATCAGTCAAGCAGCCACCGAATCACTGAAATCTTTACTCTCTTTGCTGCTAAGTCTTGAGAAAAATCTTGGAGCACAAATTCTATAGCCCGGAACTCCCGGAAAGTTGAGTTAGATGTAGATTATTTAGGCGACCAATTTACTAAGTTTGCTGTTCATAAGAATCAGCTATTAAGCTGTCATCTAAATGTGACACTCTGAAACCCTTTCTCTGCCAACCGGATGTAGAAGTTTGGTAAAAACAAACTAGCCCGAAGCGAGGCCGAAATGTAGAACAGTATAATAAAAGCAATAACTGTGCTGATTAGACATCTTGGTGAACTCTAAAGGCGTGCTCACACGCTCAAGCTTTTTGAGCTCAAAATTTGATAATTTTTATCAATATTTGACGGTAATTTTTAACAAAAAATTGCGATATTTCAAAATTTGAGAACAAAATTTGAGCTCAAACTTTTTCAAGTAATGAGTCTTATCGCTGATTGGCTACAGGAATATCCTTGAAAAGTTTGAACATCGGGATGAACATCTAAATGATAGTAGCCTTGTTTAATATCAATCATACTAAGAAAACTACACGGCTAACGAAAAAAAGAGCAAAGCGCAATTCATCAAGCCCAGATTTAGGCGGCTTACTGAAACTGTTCACATAGTGAAGATCTAAAATAAGGCGCTTTTTACCTGATGATTATGTTGCAACAGAGAGCGGACGTGCAATCCTTGGAGATGCTTCAGTAATATTAACGAAACCTTTCCTAGCCAGTTCCAGTATGGGTACTTCCATAAAATCACATTTATCCAAAGGCAAAGAGTTATTGCTGAAAATGCGGCCAGGAGGAACCGATATGAACCGAATATAGTTATCTTTTGATACCGTATTTAACGCAGAAGGATTTGAGGTAATGCAACGTCACACATGAAAATCCAGTTTGAGACAACCTTTTATGCACAGTGTCGTTTCCTGTAAAGTCACCTCCTCTAACTGGGTACCAAAATCTCTAGACATAGGCTCGCCTTGATGACCTTTGTTCACTATCATGACCATTTTTCGCGTAGCATTCATACTTCCATGTTCCGTAACTGCCGCAGTTGAAGCATTTTTGAGTATTGCGGGACGTCTCGCCATAACCATTGTAGGATCTTTACGTGAAGACGGCACAAGAGGAAACTTCCACTTGCGGTGGAAATTATGGTGTTGTACGATGGAACTGTTGTCTACTGAGACGACGCACTTCAGTTTTAGCTTCGTCGATGGACTTTTGGATGTGTTCATCATTTTCAGGATTGTCACCGATACCCACCTTGATACTTCTGAACTACCAACCACCGCTCCGGTTCACGATGCGAAGAATCTCAACCTGTCCTTAGTTAACCACAGTGCTTCGATAGCCGGCTCTAGAATCGTGCTGGTATCGAGGCTGTCACCAGACGATAGCTCCTCGGTAGCTGCTTGAATAGCAACAACTTTTGCGTCGACCTGCTGCCAAAGCTTTAATAAATGCTGCGACCTTTTTGATGAAAAAGGCGTGGAATCATGACCAGGAACCGCAAGGTTAAACTTTGACGAACGGTTTTACAATATCTAAAACCTCCGGCTCCAACGAGCGTTTCTGCGACGAGCCGGATTCCGATGACCTGCAATAAAAAATAATACTACAACAGAAATAACGAAATAAACTGTAAGCTGTCGAAAGTAGTTTATGGACGCTATTGGCAATGACACTCGACTCGACTATGACAGAAATATTCAAAACAGTTTAGCTAACCAAGTTTTCGAACTTTACATAAAATTTCTACATATAAATGTGAATCATTTTGTACTGAAGCAACTGCACAAACCATTCTATAAATCAGTCTTAGATTAGATTCGTAGATATATGGTGTTGAGTTGTCATTCATTGCTAGCAGTAAGCTGGTTATGATCCTCTGAGTTCAATGATAAAATAATTAGGTCACGATCACAAGGATATTTGCATGTGAACAATAGTTGACTTCAGGCAGTGACTAACTGTGGGGATCGATCAGAGTCGCGCGTAGAAAGTAGGACCAATTCAAGTTTCCAGCTATAGCGTAGAATGTGTAATATATTATAACCGTCAGTCACGCAGATATAAAAAATTTCGAGCGCTTGTTACTTCCGAACCTGCAAAATACTAATATTATGTGATAATATACTACATTGTTTGAATTGATTTTGCTTCGTCAATAATGTTAGACAATGTCCGTGAACGCCGTTTATCAATTTTCGCGGTCGTTGGTCAGCGCCGGCCGACTTACAACGGAGGGCCGTTAACAATTTTAAAGGCACTTGCGGCCGTCGTAGCCTGCACTGCCTCGTGGCAAGTGAATTCAAGCTAATTAAACCAGACAACCGGAACTTTTTGATGTATATTCGCCAATAACCAAACGTCAGAATTTTGTACCATGCAGCATGATTTAGTCAAATTTAGGTATATGTAATATATATGCTTATATTATTTTAATCTATTATGAGTCAGAATTTAGTAATGGATGTCAAAACCGACCGTCGTCCAGCACTAATTATAATATAGCACTGCTATAGTATGCCCAAGCGTAGGAATCGAAGCTTTAGCTGTTGCATTGTATACAGTGCAAAACTTGCATATTCAAATCATTGTGAATTGTCGCACATATACTGAAGAAACATTTACGAATATTAAATTTGTATTGTAATTAGAGAAGCTCATGTCAGTTACATGTCCACTGGCCGTTGCTTAGCCGTTGATCTGTCGGCCGGCCGTTTACCGTCATCCTCCAAATATTATATACATTTTCAAATTGTTAACTAAAATCTGCCATTTTCAAATAAAATCTGTTATAATTTTCGTGCAGTTCTGTTTAGTTTTGAAAAGCTTGACTAAAGCTACAGCTGGTGAATACACGTTCTAACTATAGTATAAACTAAGGAATAGTCCTGTGTGTAAAAATTTAGGTTAAAAGCAACTCTTCAAAGTATACAATGGTTTACTGTGTTGTACCTGGCATGAGGACTGGAATACGGCTGTAGTTATCGAGTTAAAATACAGCGATATCAGCTAATCGTCTATACTCATATAATGTACCCGAGAACTACTTTTTCAGCTTGGATACATTCCTGAAACTGATTCTCTAGCGATTGATAATGAGATTACAAGTACGTTTACTTTTATAGCCTCTTATTGGGAGTTCATGATGGTTAACTTTGAAACTGTATGACAGTCTTAGCCATGTAAACATGCAAGGTGGAAGGTAATCCAACCCAATTTATTGGGGGATAATGTTATTACAGACAAATATTTACAACACTCTCTGAACCTGGGGCGGCTCAGTCTCTAAAATCAGGCAGCATATGCGGGGAAAATGATTAGCTTCAAGCGTTGTACGTTTACATGGTGAACGCTTAGATTGTCAGAATGTATCGTTAACAATTCCGTTCATGCCTATTGTAGGTAGTCCTGTCCTGAAATAAATCATAGCCTACAGTTTTTATTATGCGTTTTTATGTTGCATAAATTTCATAAATATATTTGAAATTTTACGGCAATTTTTAGGAAAATTGTGGGCACGGTAGCTTGCACTGAGTGCTATCAAATTTATGGGTGATGTTATTTGATGCTACAAATTTAGCCGGTATAGCAAAATTTCGATTAAGTACAATTATACGCCATCAGCCAACAACCAGTCGTACACGTGCAAGCATTTACCATGAAACACACTTACCACAATTAATACTTCACAATGTGCGTTGGATCCATCGGATACGTATTTTGTGAATATACTAGACCGAAGAGTTTGTTTCTGATCTCTGTTAAATGTATTATGTGCGAGCCCATTTAGGTGCGCACACCTGGGTTGTTCTTTTTGTTCAAGTCAGTTCATAATGCGAACAAATCACGATTTTCCCTTATGCACGTGTAAACGATGAGTGGTGCAGCAAAGCGTAGGGGCTGATCCCGGGCACTATTTTGCGATTTAGCATCGCATTTTACCGATCGCGTAAAGGCAAAAACGGGATTATCAATCGCGATTTTCTCGTATGCTGTATTACACAAATAGATCGTGAACATCGATGTCTGACTAACAGTGTTATTTGACGAGCGCGGAGAAATGGGGGAAATGTACACATTTGAGCGAAAGCAAATTCCATTCGTACATCGTAGAGCCCATGTTCGCGTTTACAAATACGCAAGTACCAATGGCAAGAATGTGAACGCTAATTTCTGTGCGAATCAATTTGTGATTTTAACAAAAGAACCTTGGTGTACGCACCTAAAGTGGAATCACGCACTATATATACTGTATGTTTCTGCGCGAAATTAAACTGAGACAAAATATTATAAATACTCGGTGTTTCGGATATTCAAATGTCGTTTCTTGAGGATATTAAAAAACATAACAGTTCTAGATTTCTTCATCAACAAAATTTTTCTCCTAAGATTTGTATTTTACTCTCAGCTTCGGCGAAATTTTGGGTTGCTAACTTTGACACAATTTGCAGATAATTTCAGCGTGCACTGCGGATTTTCACAAACTATTACATTTGTTCCTGTTTACTGGGAAATTATTAATCTGTATTACTGGAATATGGTGCATGCCATTCAGCAAGATAAATCAATGGCAAACAGTCCCAACGCAGCATGCTTAGTTTCCCCAATAATGTTATGCTGTTACGCCATTCGTAAAGATACAGCTAAGCTGTATTCCATTATTTCTAAACAGACACAGCTATAGTTTCACAACTGTTAACCCTTTCAGGCACGAATTAATTTTGTACCGGTCAATCTTTGACAGACTCAAGCCGGCGCCAGAAATTGAATTCAAGTTATATAATTCTTTAAAGCGGCGTAAAGCGTATGGAAACCATTGAATTTGTAGGAGCTGTTTTATTTTCGTTAGAGAATCTCGCAAAGCAAACAACACGTGCAAGCATTCACCATATGACAAACTCAACAGAATTAGTACCTCACAATGTGCTTTGCGGCCATTTGACACAATTAGACAAAAAACTGTTAATCAATAAATAGGCTAAATTTTGATTTAATATACATGCGTTTGTTTCAGGTAAGTGTAATTTTTACTCGTTTAAATATATTTGTTTATAACCCATGTTTTCTTTTAGGTAAGCCTAAAATCGAATGTTTAGACGATCGAATTAAGTTTGTCGTTGACACGAGGCGATTTTTTGCGGGTCGTATTTATGCCAAAGGAAAAGCAACCGAGCAAGCATGCGTCGCTGTCGGATTTCAAACATACAATACACGTACTCCGGTGTTTACACTGCCGCTCGGTATTTGCGGGATGAAGAGCTTACGTTCGGTGAGTTTTACTTTTCGAACGGCTTTACCAATGATACACAAAAGTTTTCTAGAGAACTATGATACCGGGTTAGCAAATCACTTTCTAATTTTGCGGCCGTTTTCGGCAGTCCGGAGTGTCGATGTTCCCTGGGGGTATCTGCTACTTCAAGATTTCAGCTGTCCGGATGACAACAGAAAATAGGACAAGAACAAGAATATATACCAGCTATAAATGACCAAAATTCTTACTCTCTGATTGGCGGTTAGCGACTTGGCAGCTATTGATCAGTGCGTCGAAATCAAAAGCAAATTCGCCCATTTTCAAGTGATCGAACTGCAATAAAGATTACGTACTGAATTTGAAAGACTAAGCTTAAATTACCGTGTATTATATCGAATAAAATTAGTCTAAATTCAGTTTTGAATTTCCGAAACACTCAGGCCTAATTCGATACGTTTGTATCAGCTGTTGTACATGGTGAAGAGATGTGCTAATCGAGTTTGACATGAAGCGTGCGTTAAGCACGCGTTGTTATTTTCTCTCTTTGCAAGGTTCAATACGGAACCAAACAACAGTTTCTACAATATAGCGAAGTGCGTGCCTAGAGTACAATGTTTAGAGCCAAATTATCCCGGTTCAGTCGATGACTGCAGCAAAAGTTTGTTCAAGATTGCGTGAAATACGGATTAATTCAACCAGGAATGACTTAATTGAATTGAGATATTTTTTATTGGGAATTTGATTTCGATTATGGTCAATCAGGAATAGCGCAAAAGTAAAACTGAATTTAAATTGATAATTGAAATTGATTTCAATTTTGTTGTAAACCATATCGCTGCACACATACCATCGTAGTCGTCGCATATATAAGAACGTGAGATAAGACAGAATGTTAGAAACCGACTAAGAATTGTAAATTGACTCTAGCAATAATTTGCAGTTATATTTCAATATGTAGTTGTACTTTAGTAGTTGCTGAAACTCACCTTTTTTGTTATCTTTAGCAGTGAAAAATATGCTTCATTTAAATAAATGTCATTTCCCTGTCAGACTCCTCTACTTTATTGGTACAGTTGTTGTCCGGACGCGTTTGCTTTAACTTTATATCGATCCGTCCAAAACGAGCACTGCCCGGCAGATTGATCTGGAGGAAAAACTATGACATTTACAGATTTCTGATCAGTAGAAATGCGTCTAATTAAATTAAAAGAATAGTTTGTAAAATAAAATTTACTAATTTTAATTGTAGTCGGTACATGTTTCTGATATCTTGTATATGCACAACATAGGTGTCCATAGTGGGTAGAGACTCAACACCCTGAGGCTCAGATCCTCTCATTCCATTTTTATACCGCTCCAGAAAGCTCAGCTGTTCTCGCGCGCCGAAGAATCGTGAAAAATTTAGTAAAATTGTGAACAATTGCTTAGAAAACAATATATTATATATTTGTGGAAGACTGATTTTAGCAAAAACCTTAAAAATCCGGCAAA
The DNA here is from genome assembly GCA_030248225.1 of Trileptium ribeirensis. Classification (NCBI taxonomy): domain Eukaryota; kingdom Metazoa; phylum Nematoda; class Enoplea; order Enoplida; family Thoracostomopsidae; genus Trileptium; species Trileptium ribeirensis. The sequence continues at coordinate 18,155 of JASANE010019116.1, forward strand.
GATCGGGGTAAATTTATTCGAAATTTGGAAAATTGTAAGTCCTAAATAAGTTCAACCGGGACTATGTACAAGAGTCGGCAGACCTTTGGACACTCGCCCTTCTATATTATCCACCGTGTATAAAAATCTGTGATTTGTTCAAATTGCTTAGAAACTACTCAGTTACGGTTCGAAAATTACGTACGTGCAAAATATCGATTACATTGGTATTGTTCTCAAGTACGTTTTATTGAAAATTTTTAGATCATTCATTGTAAAATCGAGCGAGAATAAAGAATTTTCGATAAATTTTCCGGGTGCTACATAGCACCTTGAGATTTGAAAATCTGCGGGTCTTTGAAATTTTAATACATCCAGTAATTTTCTGGGTGCTGTTCATGATACACAGTAACTATACAGTAATTTGAAAGCTTGTTGGTGCTAATAAATTTCACCCACACAATAATTTTTCATATGCAATCAAGGCCCAGTAATTTTAATTTTTGGGCGAAAATTTTATCCCGAAAATAAAGTTAGAGTTAAAGTTAAAGAGTTAAGACCCCGTCTCTCTGTTGCAAAGTATACCATCTGTAAAACAGTAGTTATCCAGTAATTTAAAAATTTGCGGGTGTTTTAAATATTAATACACCCAGTAATTTTCTGGGTGCTGATCATGATACATAGTAACTACACAGTAATTTGAAAGTTCGATGGTGCTAATAAATTGCACCCACACAGTAGTTTTCCAGATGCAATCAAGGCCCAGTAATTTTAATTTTTGAGCGAAAATTTTATCCCGAAAATAAAGTTAGAGTTAAAGTTAAAGAGTTAAGACCCCATCTCTCTGTTGCAAAATATACCGTCTGTAAAACAGTAGTTATCCAGTAATTTGACAATTTGCGGGTCTTTGAAATTTTAATACACCCAGTAATTTTCTGGGTGCTGTTCATGATACACAGTAACTACACAGTAATTTGAAAGTTTGATGGTGCTAATAAATTGCACCCACACAGTAGTTTTCCAGATGCAATCAAGGCCCAGTAATTTTAATTTTTGGGCGAATATTTTATCACGAAAATAAAGTTAGAGTTAAAGTTAAAGAGTTAAGACCCCGTCTCTCTGTTGCAAAGTATACCATCTGTAAAACAGTAGTTATCCAGTAATTTAAAAATTTGCGGGTGTTTTAAATATTAATACACCCAGTAATTTTCTGGGTGCTGATCATGATACATAGTAACTACACAGTAATTTGAAAGTTTGATGGTGCTAATAAATTGCACCCACACAGTAGTTTTCCAGATGCAATCAAGGCCCAGTAATTTTAATTTTTGGGCGAATATTTTATCACGAAAATAAAGTTAGAGTTAAAGTTAAAGAGTTAAGACCCCATCTCTCTGTTGCAAAGTATACCATCTGTAAAACAGTGGTTATCCAGTAATTTGAAAATTTATAGGTCGCAGCAAAGTGCACGCGCCTAGCGAATTTACAGGTGCAGTCAAGACCCTGCCACTTTAACTTTTCAGGGACAAATTTATTCCTAAAATCAGTTTTAAACTGAACCATCTAATACAGTCAATGTAAGTCATTCACAGAAGACCTGTGTCGGATATATATAAGATATAAATAGAATAATGCAAAAGCTTAGGTGTGTATGGTGCCTGAGGCCTATTATCTTCAAGGAATTCTTCTTAACAACTTGAATTTGACGAAATAACTTCTACCACTGAAAATATATTGCCGTAAATGACGTTAAATTGCTATCGCAAATATTAGTTGCAGTTGCACTCTGATCTTTTGTGCTGCAGCAGAAATTTATGCTAAAGACAAGTTGTCAGCAATAACCTTTACAGTTGGCAAAATAATCTCTCTGAATGTATATAAAGTGTATAAAGTTGCGCACGAAAATATATGTTATAAAACCATCTGAACGGGTGGTAGATTCAGGAACCTCGCAATGTCTCGCCTAGCAACCACTACGCAATGTTTAAGGCACCTCGCAAAGCGAACGAATAACAACTCACGTGCAAACGTACGCCATAAGACAAACTGTCAGCTCATCGAGTTGCTATGCATTAAGTCGCTGTGATAAATGTGTCACTTTATGAACTAAAGTACTAAACTATTAAAAGTCTGGGTTCTTTCTAGCCGGTTTAATCGTAGCGGAGAGACTTGAACGAAAAAATTTCAACACAATTATAAAACTATTAACGGTTATTGGTCACATATATACCCAATTGCTTTAGTTTTTTAATAAAATTAATTAATGGGTTAGAACTTCAAGTTGTCACTAATCACGCTTCGGTATGAAGTCTTATTTGTTGTTATCTAGTGTAGAAGCACAACGTTCATAAAATTACAACACAATTTTTAGATGAATCCACGTGGAATGTACTATGGCATAACGGTGGTAGTCAGCTTCCATCCGTTGTTTTTGACCAAAGTCGACCAAGCATTTCACGTCAAATGTTTCTTTGAAGAAGCAAATCGTGGTGTGACTGCTGAGCTTGGTGTCAGGTTAGAATTGTATAGCCATTGAATTATCAGTTATTTCTAACGTTCTATTATGATAAATCACATTGATAAATAACTAGCAATCTTGATAAATAAAATATTACTATTATGTACCGGAACAGCGCTTCACTAGGTTAGCGAACATGAAGTAGCTACTTACAACTTTATTTGATCAGGGCCTATTGTACAGTGGTCACTCAAGCCTTGCGCAAGCTCAACGCCCTGGTTCCAATGCTGACTTGGCTTTAGTAAAACTCGTTCACGGATATTTTCATTTATGACCTGGATTTGATCCTATGCATAAAAGTATCGTAAGGAACCTAAGGATGAAAATACGTCTGCTCTGTGACTCCAGGAGACAGCTATGCAGCTCTTCACTATGCTAGGATACATAACTTAGGCACGTCGTAAGATTCCCATGGCCCACTAGTCGCAAGTTTATAAGGATCTATTTAGTCGTAGCCTGTTAGCGTGGCTAGCTTGATACCTGGTATCGTATTCCGGATGGTCAGCTTCAAATATGACGATCTTTCCCTCAGCAATACAAAATATTATGTATGACTTTCCAAGTTTTTGTAATCGTTATGCTTATTAAAGCTTGGAAATTTATGTTATGTATTGGGTTGTATTTATACATGTAATATTTATAATACGCCACTCCTAAGGGCGTGTTTATATCGTGTCCGATTCGTTCGTTCTGTTGCGATTCGATTTGCACGTGTATTGTATACAGAGTGTTCACAATCCGAATCCTATCCGAATCGCATGATGTAGTGGGAAAAATACATAAACATAAACTCGCATACAGTAGGCATAGAGTTTTGTTATATCGGATGGGTTCGGATAAGTTGAAATTGGAACGGTAAGCAGATATGATCAGAGCGGTTCGGATCTGATCGAACGCAGTGGGGACACCGTGTAAGCGTATGCAATTTAACTGAAATAAGAAATTTAACGGGTACTACAAAGAATACCTAATTCTTGTGCATGACAACAATTAGCTTGTAAAAAAACTGCAATTTCATGACAGCCGAGATAGATGTATTCGATTTTTAAAAATGGCATAGTACTTGGGTATTTTATGCATTTACATAGTTTGTGTAATAATATTATTTTTAAAATTAAACTGTTAAACATTTAATCTGTTCGTTGTTTTAGCATGATCCCAACAACAGAAGCTTCGGCGACGCACGGCATTCCTGGATGTTCGTACAGGTATACAGGGTTTGATAAACGTGAAAAGCCAGGCTCATGTCAACTTTAGAAGCCGAAGAATAATGCATTCCATGCCGTTTTCGATATACTAAGCCTAAGTGTTAGCCTAAGCTGGGGACCCTATATCAGCCATGTACTAAGCCTAAGCCTAAGTCGAGAGGCTGCCTCCCCCGAACCCTCCGCTCTGAGCTTTTCTTTCTTCTACCGTTATAACGTCCGGCCCCTAAAGTTGACATGGGCCAAAAGCCACATCACACGACGTTGTTTTATGCTATATAAATTTCTATTTAGTTCCTATGGTACATAATACCCTTTCCATTTACAGCAGTGTTTAGCGTGTGAAACATAGCTAGAGAATCAGTCTTCATTAAACATTGTTCTCATACCAAGCATGCTTACAAACGTTCGCTGAGTACGGCTTTTTTATAATACTCTTGGTTAGAACTTGGAAGTCAAGAAGACAAGGAAAGAAAAGCTGCAAGTCCTCATCTCTTTACACCTGGCTATAGATTTCAGTCACATTTTGAAATCTAGTTGAGCTCATCGTGTTCGATTGGCGTTCCAAAATTTTTTTACAATTTTGGAATATATCAATGGTTAGCATCAAACTATACTCTGTGACATCAATAACTACAAAACCTTTATTTGTAACATAGTTTCTATTTTAATTCGTGGATGCAGATCTTTGATCGCGCGGCGGACTATGTTGCAAGCCAGTTGCGCCATTGACAGCTATACTTTCAATGATATTTACTCTCGGTAACTCGTTCAAACTCCATCTATCATACTCGTTTGAACTCGTTACAAACCGCGCTTGTAAATCTTTGAATGTATGGCTGCATATGCTATAAGAATTGCTTGTAAAACGCATACCGACAACCGTAATGTCAGCGTAATGAGGTTGCATAACGCGCTAATGGTATTTGAATTATAGCACTATTAAGTTTATAAGCTGTGTTACACGATATGTCTGAAACATGTGAAACGAAATTGGATTTGTGCAAATGTACGTAAAAACATTATAAAATTTTTTTATTTCAACTACCTATTCGTCAGCAAACAATTTTCCTATAGTTTGGCTGATTGCCTATACGTTCATATACAATGCAAGAAGTAACTTGGTGCTTTACGAGCATTGCATGTATTGATGCAAAAAATTTTTCTCTGATGTCGTTTGGGTTGACATCTACTTTGCATTTCAGCTTTACCATGCTTGGTGGTAAAATGCATAAGTGGTGTTTTAATACATTATATCATTTAAAAATCACTAACCTGCAGCTGTTTTGCAGAAATATAGCACATATTTTATTAGTTTAGTTTTGTTGTCTATAGCGAAGTACCCAGACGCCTTCCGTGTACTATGATTTTATATGGCCTTTCACTGAATATGAGAATATCTAGCGCAAATATGAAGTTGTCGAACATTTGGCATTAGTGGTGTTACAGCAGCCATTAGGCATAAATTGAAATTGTAAAACCATGTACCATATTCGCGATGAAACAAACATTTCACATGATGTTGACTGAACGATGTAAAGAGTGATGCAAATGAACTATTACAATTAGCGATTATTAATGCCATGATATTTTTGATTTCGTGCAAAATTGGCTTTGAAGCCTAGAATGGTGTTATCATGAATGGAACTTTGGCGTCCGCAAATCTTTAAGCTTATGGATTTTCGTTGGAGCCACTCCACCACGATTTTACAGAACGATTAAATGACCTCAATCATGCCCAAAACTATTCACTCAAAGGTTTTGAGCTACAAATGGCTTACTAAAACTGCGTAGACGGTTGGATAGAATTACTAACAAATAATAGGTAAAATGGAACATCTCGAATAGTGTTTACGTTAGCATGAAACAAAATTCGTCAAAGAATTATATAGAATCTATTATAACAGTTATCATGTGTACAACGTTGCTTGTTATGGTATCATTCTGCTTTGTACATTGAATATGTTTTCGGTCACAAATCCTTCATTATATTGTTGTTTAAAAAGCATGACATTTTGAAATTGTAGAAAGCTATTCTGCTCTTAAACGTCAGCGTAGCCATTCGTATGATTATTAAATTGATATATACTCTGTACAGATAAATCATTCTAGAGTTTGCTTGTCTTCTAAGGTGACTAAATTCCATTGGTCAAAGTTACAAAGCAAATCAATTTTGTAACGTAAATACATAACTTGTGAATTTTGGTACAGTACCTATCACTTTTGCCTGCGTTT
>JASANE010019117.1:0-14859 GCA_030248225.1 Trileptium ribeirensis
TATTGCTTAAAGTTATACACATTTATAGAAGAATATATTTTTTGAAAGGTATCGGTATTAAGGTCTATTGGTGACTAAAAATATCACAATTTTTGTCATATGTACGATCATAGTTGACATTTTCTTGCGAGCTCTGTAGAAATTCGAATGGTGCTATAATTGTTGCTGTTTCTTCGGGATTTAGGAAAAACAGAAGTACAGGACGTTGGGATTCCGCGTATTGTAGCTATGTCATAACAAGAAATTTTCTAGACACTTGAAATTTTAGTGCATACTCTACGTAGAGAGAAGATTCTTATAATATAATATTTGTTTAGAAAAATGTACTTTCCCTATCGTGTACCATATAACGGAAGAATAGAAGTTTGGATTTTCTTTTATAAACACCAATATTAAGTATAAGTTACACAACAACACTATAAGGTTTTGAATAGCCGAAAATTTTTTGTGGCTTCTTCTGTGGGCGGGAAGCCAGGCTTAGAAATTCGGCTAGTTTTGATGAAACTATGTGCCAAACGTGGCTCTCTTTTTTACGTAATATGGTGGAAGAGAAAGGTACCAGTGTGTAATAGTGTCACGGTAGACAGCTTACGGCCCTATGCCGTAATACTGCGCTAACTGTAGGCCAGATTTCTATGTAATTAGTCAGTAGGCCATTGGGTCACGACGAAATGACCCAGTTAAATCTCTGCATGTTTCTGCTGTCGTGTCGAACGGTTGAAAACAAGGCACTGACACGATATGGATCATAGGTCTTAACAACTTAACGATTGCGTCGTACAATTGGCGACTCACAGTCGCATCTGGGTGACAAAATGTTCATAAAGTCATAATAACCACGCGAGACAGGGCCTTCGTGTATCACGCTTAGTTTCACCGATATTTTTGCTTAGGGTGTATTTGTACTACAATTACGAACATATTGTGTCAGCTCCTGATTATGACACTCAATTTGGCCACTTTTCGCTTTCATTGTTCAGCATCCTGTAACTGAGGTGTATGTATATCGCAGTTCTGAAAAATCAATGTCTATGTTATTGCTTGCAGAATAATAAATTGTGCATAAATCAGCCGTAGGGAGAATTTAACAGCCAAAATGATGGAACGTGAATTACTGAATTATCATGTACACTCGGAAAGTGAATTTGTTTTTGTCATCACGCAGTTAGCCCATGTACACTGTTGGACAATATATTTCTCTATTAAAATCTTGGTTTACAGTCTGTATGTAGCTATATATAAACGAACAACATTTATTTCGATGTAGTCGTAGATTTATGTCGACGGCGTGACACCGTTTAGAAACATTTAGGCAAATCTTATGCGAATTATTTTATAAACAACAAAAATTCACGGGGTAATAGTCCCGACCCCTTTGTGACGGGATTGAACTTTGCTTATTCTGAGTAAGGCTATTTATTTTTCGTTTTTTCTGTTCTTCATTTATGCTTTATTTTGGTTGACAAGAATGATTTCTGTTTCGTTCTATGTGCATGTTTCCTGACTTTATGTTTATCGCTGTATTTGATATGATACCATGCTATGTATTTTCAACTGTCTTAGCAAACGTCCTACTCTACGTACGTATGTCTTTTCTACTGAATCGCGTGTAATTTTGGGCGAAATATTAAGCTTTGTATGTTTGGTTTTTACAGTCTTTGTGGCTACATGCCTTTTCAGATTATGTATATTTGTGTATAATACTGTCATATTGGTCGATCTAAAACTAGGAAAAACGTTATCAATGAAAAATTTATTTTTCTGTTACTACGCTGGTGGAAATGTGTAAATTTTTCCTCTCATTGCGGTGTGCAGAATAAAAAAAACTATTTAGATGTAAAGATTTTCGTTTAGTTTTGCCATTTCCGACATGTTCAATACGTTCCCAGAGGCCATAAAAATGCCAGCGATCCACGTGTTTTACAGTAAAAAGCTTGGAACTTTAGGACTAAATACGACGTGAGTAAAAAAGCTATTGTTGCAACATAAGGCCCTTGTGAACAAAATGATATATATTGCGTTTCATGTTTACCGTTTTTTACTGCTCAGTACTTTTGCAGTGCCTTATTCTACTGGTAAGATTCAAATTTTTGTGCTGTCATAAGTTTTCCTTTATTTCTAGGGCAGCTCATGGCTTTCTAACTTCACTGGTGCCAAAACCTTGGCTTAAAGATTCGATTTTACATTATTATGAACACAAATAAAAACAAACTTTTTGGCGAACAGTTCGCGCTTAGCAGTTGAAACATTGATAGGTACTCGCGAAAGATTTTCGGAAAAAAATTGCTTTTATTTCTGTCCGTAACTGTACATTCTGTCGGTTAAAAAATATGATTGGCGGCTCAGCAGTTCACCTACATCGGAATATCGTATGGTTACCTAAATTAAAAACCGAAACTTTCACATCATCATATTTGGTTTCGCAAAATAAAATTGGAATTGGCTTAGCTAACTTGTAAAATTTTTCCCACAAATATTGAACGAACAGTAACGGAAGTAAATCTGCTTGCGCGTTTTTATTGTTCTTAGCGAGTATCGCCTCCGCCGAAATTCAATTTTAACACTGAATTATGTTAATTTTTATTTGAATCAAAAGTGTCTTAACGTGTTATTTCAGGTAGTAGAATGCCAATTGGATACTTCGAAACAAAATATAACATTCAAATTTGCTGTTGACTCAGATCGGCCGGAACAAATTGCCAGCACTTTGGTAAGAAAACTATTTTTTATATATCATCTGTGTTAGGATGTTTTTGTCAGTTTTTTCGACCAGTATGAAAAAAATTGTATTAAGAACTAGCATCAACGTTTAGATTTACCATTGTCCTATTCACGTTGTACTAAATATTATTCTATGCTACTAAGTTTCGTGCCGTCGTCGGGTCACGCATCGTACAGAAATATGTACATTATGACCTATCCTTTATCTGAGAATTTGTCTGTCAAAACTTATACGGTGATAATTTAACAAAATAGACTAAGCTACCTTAAACCCCTCAAGCAGTGACATTGTGCCCTAAACAAACAGATTGATCAAGCCCTGCTACATGATACATTTCTTTCGACTAAGTATAATAAGCATTGGTCAGAAATAACTGTCGTATTTCTAGCGATTGTTTCGCTTGAATTTGATAATACTATTTTAAAAAGAATTGCTTCCGAGACAGTCTGGAGAGATGAGTCATTATTGCAGACGGCTGCAAATTGTCTATTCTTCGAAGAAAGCTATGACAAGTTTTGAATATAATAGAAATTTCAGGCAAGGGTCCATGATTTTTACTTAACCGAATGACAGTGTTCAGCAAAGCACATCAACCGGAGAACTGTATCTCCGTGCGTTTCGCGCCTTCCCTGGTATTTCATGGGAGCGCAGTTCACCTGTCCCCTCTGCGACAACTTGTTCCACCTTGATTTCGAGGGTGCGACGTTGTACCCCTCCCCCTTAATTTTGACGTTTGAGGGGGGCATTGTCCGCACGAAATCAAGGATGAACAAATGTGTCCCCTCACGAAATACAGGGAGTCATTTGTCCCCTTACGAAATACAGGTAAACATTTGTGTTCCATCCCTTGATTTTGGCGGCGGGACAATTTGTCACCCTCTTGATTTTGAAGGAGGACATTGTCCCCCGCGAAATAAATGGGGAGAACATTGTTTCCTCACGAAATACAACCCACACATTTGCCCCTCTCCTGTTGAAGCGCGGTTGTGCAGGTGAAATACAGTGGGCGACTTCGCGAAACGCACCGCTACATAGTTCTTCGATTGATGACCTTTTGCTGAACAGTAATCGTCAACTCTTGGTTCAAGTCATCAGAAAATACCGACAGAGTTGAGATTCGAAAACTCCATCTAAGGTTTCACTTGACGCGTTTTTGTGTTTGACACACTCTATGTCAATCAGTTTTGGGTATGATACACTTGAGTGCAATAATCTATTTTAAGGCTGTGCCTGTTGGCGTTCGGAACATGACTGATCAATAATATTGTTACCTAGTTATAATTTTAATTCTATTCAGTTTATACCAATAATTGGCTTCATATTATTATTTATTCATAGATAAAACAAGAGCTTTTGCCCGAAAAACAGGCCGATGTTTGCATCGAGCAGCTGGGTGTTGTCATCGAGGAAGCTCGGAAAGACCCGCAAGCGACGATCGGTATGGTTGTCGTTGAGTCGGATGTTTCGAGCGGCGGCGCTAACGCTGCCACGCCTGGCGAGAAAAGTGCATTGGCGACGGGAAGTAGCGCTTCTAATATACGTCGGTCCCGGTCGAATCAAACGCGCGCTGAAGTAAGTGACGCTATATTTGGACAACATGGGCACCGATAATTATCACCAAGTAAATTTACGTTAGCCATTATCTTGGCGCATTTGCTTACTTGGGAATGCGCCGGCAACCGTCGTGAGATAGCGTGTTCCAAGGTGGGCCGAGATGACGCACCCTTCCGTGCCTCTGGTGTTAATAAATTGAGTAGCGTTCGTGTGAAACTACCGTTTGCGGAACGTGACTTGCAGCCGCATTTACCACTTTCAATTTGTGCGGACTGAAAAGTTGAGGGAACAGGTGTCGGCACCGCTTCCTTACATACAGCGGGCATCGCAACGATTAAGTTACATTAATACAAGAATTTATGCAGCTATTTTTCAACAACAATGAGTTTTTATTACTAGTAAAAGTAATAAATTACAAAAAGTGAGCGGAGCAATTTTCAAAAAATTAGCTAATTAGTAATATTAGCACAACTAATTAATTAATTAGCACTCATGATAAAATAATAGAGCTTTAAAATTCACATATTCTGATCAGCGACATTTGAAACCCCCAAGTACAAAAGTCAGTAATTTTAGGGTGATTTTAAAATTTGCATAAAATAAACTAATTAGGTAATTAATTAACTAAGTAATTAGCATTATACGACCAAGTTTTAGAGCCTCAGAAATGTCATATTCATGATCATCGCTATAGAAAACTCCCGTGTGTAATTTTATTTTATTTCTGAGCACATTGAAAATTCTCAAAAAATTAGCAATGAGCTAATTATCTGATTCGCATGTTTTTAACATCCTCGAATAGTAATACCAGATGCATAATCAGAACGGCGATATGTTGTATATGCACCGAAATAATAGCTTTACACTAATTATGCATTGAAAAATAAGCAATTTTGTTCTAAAATGCTAAAAATAGGCCAATACGCTTAACTACCTAATTAGTCAATTACAAATTATCGCTCCGCTCAGCTACATTGTGCCTTGATCCAAATTACAAGACAATCAAACATTTCCTAGTATGTAGTTATTGTCTACAGTCGGTATACAGTACTCGCCAGAAATGAGTGCTGTTCGTTCGATGTTCGCTCGAAGTTCGTTCGATAAATTCAAAATTTTGTTCGAATTTTGTTCGAGATTTGTTCGAAATTTTGGCGCACTTTTTTAAATTTGTTCGAAAGTTGTTCGAAGTTTGTTCGAAAAGTGTTCGAGAATAATTAAACTTTGTTCGATTTCTGTTCGATGTTCGTTCGTTCGAAATGTGACACTCATTTCTGGCGAGTACTGTACATAGCTTCAATGTTTTTGAATTTGTTTGCGGACAGAGCAGTAAAGTTATTTCAGTGAGGACTTGGTTCACGGCGCTGATAGCATAGACGATGAGTTATCGCGTTTACAATAATATTATGGCCACTTCCAGCTATTTCGCATGCCAAAAGCGGTGTTGAAAGATGCTTGTATTTTGGCTCGGTTTAGATTAGCTGACGGGTTCCGCGGTTTCATTCCTAGGGCAACAACTTTACTATTTGATTCAGGCAATCTGAAATGGTTGGACTAAAACAGTGAAATGGTGTAATAAAAGAACCTTGACTTTGAAGAATATTTTATGTACTCTGATTATAGTACTCTACAAAAATAATCGTGTACACAGGTTAGAATTATATTGAACAACCGAGCTCTACGTGATCGAGAAATTACTTAGTTATTTATGGCTGTGCATGGACGCGGTCTGGGAAACATTTTGTGTATATAGAGACTTTTTCGGGTCATTGAACCCGATTTTGATGTCTGTTTGGTGTACCCATAATACTGACGAGATAATGATCCGTATAATTTCGCAGGTGCTGTACATTTACAATGACTAGATCTGAGCTAAAATCTTCGACGAAATCGGAATAGGTTACGCTTCTAATGCCAGAAGTCCGAGGTGTGGTGTGTGATATTTTTTCGGCTGTCTAGTATAATTGAAAGCTTTAATATTGTTAGCCACAAATCGGCTAATAAATTAAAGTTGGTGTAAAATCCTGAAAAGTGTAACCTTAGTCTAATGCATACAAAATTGCAGAAATTCTCTTGGGGGAGTGGCATGGGCTCTATCACCAGTTCGTCTAGGTAGCGTATAGAACATGACGTCTGTACAGTACCGTCAAGAATGACTGTTGCTCGCTCGAGATTCACTCGAAATAAATTCGTTTTAACAATAGAATTTACTATTAAATTAAATAGTTTGGAAATCTCGAGCGAGCCACTCGCTCGAAATACAACCGCCATGTTTGGCGAGTACTGTACTTAAACGCTTTCAAATCCTCTGCAACGATGGAGCTTTGGTAAACCGACGGTCACAGAATAGCATCTGCATAGTTTATTAGTAGTTGTTAAATTAATTCTGGAGCGACCCAATTCGTATGTTTCTTCATTATTGTAAAAATAATATATTGACTGTTTCGCGTTACTTCAGGGCGGGTTCAGTTCCAAAGCATGACAATTTTTTGTTAGTGGTTCATTTTTGCAATACTGAGTAAAGCATTATCATTACAGAATAAAGCCATTGTTGTTGCACAGGACAGTGAAAGTCGAGGGGGTAGTGTCCCCGTTGAAACAACGTCCAGTAACAATCAACAGCGGCAGCAGCAGCTACAAGACCCACATCTCGTAGCTGACGGTAGTAACAATAATTGTTCGGTTTCTCAGCCCAGAGAAATAAACGGAAACAGCGGACAGCGGCAACACAGCCATACCGTCTCCGACGTGTCTCCAGGTGATCGAGGAAAATTGCAGCATCCTGAACAGCAGCTATTGCAACCAACACAAGAAACGTCTGCAACTACGATTCCGTCGTCGGTATCGATGCCTTATTTGCCGTCGAGTCGACCCGGCGAAAATCAACCACAACTGTGTCAGACAACTGCTCCGAGCCATGTAACCGGTACTACTGATGTTGCTCATCCGCAAGTCCAGTTAACAAGTTCGGAAAGTCCATCACCTAATGTTTCGGCGACTCAAGTGTCTGGGACCGAGTCGTTAACAACAGTTCAGCCAGTAACTGATGCAAACAGTCAGCCTACTTCAAAGACTGGTACAGCTTCACGGGTAAATTGTTTGTATTTTGCTGCTGCTATGTTACTGTTTCTTGCACTCATATATCGCTGGTCAACTAAAGAAAATATTGCCACCGTTGCACATAAATTTTATTCACATACTGAGCTTAATTTATTATAAGGATAACTTTAAGCTTTTACAATATTTATAATTTTTTCAGATCAGATCAAGTTCTTCTTGCAACTGTAATTGACATGAGTACCATAGGGTAAAAATTCAATGTTTATTTGTGAATTCAAGCTAAGCGTATGCTTAGGGAGACAAGACAGTGACCTATTATTCGAGGCGGAACTCGACCACGATCCATTTTTACATTATTCTGTTTACAGTTTTGACATAATTTTCGTTGGTTATTATTGCTAACCACTGTTGTGTGGCAACTACTGTAAGATGCATGCAGCGAGATGGTAAAAACATATTATACTAGAATCAATTCTATTAAATCGATTCAACAAAATTAGTTCCGCTAAAAAGGACGCCACCGTAGATAAAATTGAGTAGAATAGTGTTTTGGAGAACTAATTATTGTGCTCCAGTTTAGTTAACGTCATTGCACTATTTAAAATCTCGAATAAATTCTAGAAATTTCGATTTATATTAACTTGACCTGATTTTACATAAATTTACCTCGATAGATTCAACTATAGCAAAATGAGTGGTAGAATAAGATCTATAATATAAAATCGATTGAAGCAGTCCATGTTACCATCTTCGTGCACGCATAGTACAGTTTAATGGCTGCTCACTCGCAACTTACTCGTTATTCGTTAAATGTTATTTTGTAATATTATTTAATTTGTTTTTGTTTGCTTGTGCTCGGTCGCTCGTAAGACGACAGTCAATTATGCCGAGCACGTACTTATTATGTAATATACCAATGACGTAGTAAATATATCGACGAAATAAAATGACCATAATTTTTCATGTTCGCTAATTCATGATGTTAATTATGTAATGTACGTTTTGTCAACATTCTACATTTCCCGATAATAAGGTGTTATTCTACAGGTGCAGTTAGCTTACATATGAAATATATATTCAGCGTTTTATATAACAGATTTTGTCAAAACTATGCGTTTACAACCCCTACTTTCTTTCTTTGTAATTAGTATTTCATTTTCCCCCTTCTTTTAGACAGTACATACAATTTATTAACAAAGAATAATTCTCTTGAAGTACTGTTTTGTAATCTGTGGTGTCGCGATGGATGGCTGTATTAAGTGAAATTTGCTGGTTCCGTATGTCACGGCAATCACGGCCAGAATAAGTGCAATGGACTCAGCCGGTCGATTCCCAATAAACCAAATTTCGACCAGTTTCAACGAAATTTCGAGCGATATAGCGTATAGCGTTTTCGATCGATTTCGGTTGCACTTATTTTTGGCTAAGACTGTTTGTATTTTGACCCGTACAATAATTACAGATCTTAGCTGGCTTGACCAGGCCCAATACAGTATCAACTACTTCATTTTCGTCATTGCTTGTCAAAATAATGTTATATATTTAGTCTTGAAGTAGCGTAGACATTCATGAACATTTTATTTTATATAGTTGAATTCTGACTGAATGTTGTGCGGATCATTTCGCGCGACAGCTGGCTCCTATTCTTGAAATCTCATTTGTGCAGTTTAGTTAGACGCGAAGTCTGATTACAGTATGTTCACCCTCCCAGAGAAGGCGTTCCTATGGGGCTCGAGTCGGGTACCGATGGGACCCAAAAAATCGCGTTACTTATTGTAACTAAACAACAGGGTGTAGATATCTGAGTCGCATTGGGCTCATTTTGTATCATAAGTACAAGCAGTATATAAGTTTGCTACGCGGCTGTTTCAGGATGTGGGATTTGTGTCACAGGGTTTTTAAAATATCCATGAGACCCAAGATTCACGAAAGCGGTAATATCTCGGCAATCGCTTTAGCTGTATACTTTTTGTAGGGGAATAACTTATCCTTTTTTTACGTGCACATTGTGAGTCCCATATCTTCTCAATTATTAAAAAACACGGAGACCTTTGCGCACTAAAGACATGTCGGGGTAGTGTTAAGTGAAAACTGTCCTAAATGATCTGTCTTAATTATTTTTGGCTTTTTTATTGCCACGTTTAAATTATTTTTAACTTCCTTTTGCTACACGGTCTTTATAGCGCCAAAAACTGAGTGCTCAAATCATTGCATTTTTTATACATTATAATCACTGTGTTAACAGTTTTGTTACAAACCGGTCGGGTTATTTCTTTGGTAATCGCGACACAGCATTATTTGTCAACCAGACTGAGAGTGTCGGCTAAACTGATACGTTATCTAATAAAGTGCTCGATTAAAATTGTTGCTCGTAAGGAATTTGCTCAGAAATACAATACATCTTAGTAATAATTTTAATACAACAATGTGAGTTATTTTGGCGAGTTTCAAAAAAATGGTCCTGCCATTTTTATTGTTATAAAATTTATTATTAAATATCAAATTCTAATTATTATTTTAAGTACTTATATTTTATTCCAGAAAATAAGTCGGTTTCAAGTGCAGCCTGTTTCTGTTCAACAACCCTCATCCACAACGATAACGACAAGCGCAGAACAGGCGCAGGTGGCTGATTTGACTCACGGTGGCTCTATTCCGAAACAGAGCCAAATAATATCGCAACAACTATCTCATACGCCGCAAGATGATAATGTGTTTTCACCATCGGCCACTCAACATGGTATTGTAAGTGGAACAAGTAGTACATCAGTTCCCTTCGCAAATGCTGGTTCAACAGGAACTCCTGTAAACATAACTAACAACACTTTACAAGTGCAGCCACCAAGCCTGGGCACTGGGGGATCCACAAGTGTCGGAATAACGCAACCTCCATCGCCAGCTGTAGATTTAAATGATCTTGATGCGAAGCTTAGAAAGCTAACGATGTCAGCTGCACCAACCCCTGTAGTTTCGGGTCACCAGTCGTCACAGCCACAACCACCTATCGTAGGCGGAGGTGTGTCAGTCGCACCAAATTTGCCTCCAACAATTGAAGGACAACCGATGAAGCAGCCACCTGCTGGCCAGAGCCCCGGAGTTGCTGGTCAACAGCAGTATTACCCCAACCATCATGCTATTGCATCAATTTCTGGACAAGTCAGCAGTCATCAAGTCCATGGTCGTGCGACACCTGGATTCGTTAGCTCAGTCAACAGGTAATGCACGTTTTTGTTTCAGATACAGATGAAATACTGTTACAGATGCTTGGGGACTGTTTTATTGCTTAGAGTTGGTATTTGTCTTCATTTTTAAAAGCTCGTAAAATGCATATTCGATATTTATTGAGAACATTTTGTCCCGCAATAACTCGTATTTTATTCGTGACTGGTTTGCGGATGGATAAATACTAATTTGATTTTTGTTGGATTTCATGTTCTGTGATCGATCATTAGAAGCCCGACAGCCATTTTCTGGCGAGTACTAGTAGTTGTACCATTGATAGATCAACAACTTAAGACAGAAGTGTGGCATACTCAATAGTAAAAGCGTACCATTTTGCTGTTGGCTAATAAGTATATGTAATTTATGCGTTGACGACTGCATTGAAAACGCTCCTTAATAACTATTTTTAAATCATGAACAATGACAGTTTTAAAATAACATTCATGTTTTCGTACTGTATGTACAGCCAGAACCTAATAGCTAAACCTTGTGTTTATAGTCCCACCTCAAGCTTAACGTACACAGACCACGATCGCTGCTTCTGTAATACTAACTGGATAGTGCTTAAGTCGAATAACTTGGCACTTATACACATTATGATGACTTTTGTTGTAATAAAGAAGCTCTTTAAAATGGATTTAATCGTTCCGTTGTTTTTAGGGAAACGTCAGACGTTTCTTTTATTGGCTTCTTTGGTAACACTCTTCGTTTTCAGTCATAATTTATTGATCTTAGTTATAATAATTATTAATAGCTTGTGCGCTTTCGCGCGCCAAATAGCACAGATTTTAGATTTTTTGTCTTTTTGCTATTTCGGTATGCTTATTTATTTTAGATGTAATCCTTGTTATAAAAATAGTTATGTTAAAATTTATTCAATGCGTTCGCTTGTTTTTTTTAAATTTCTTCCAACAAAAATAATTGTGCTAATGCAATTTTATAAAATTGGCAAATCTTAGTTCAAATACTGAAAAAATTCACGGTTTTCTAATGCAGAACTTATTTCTAGTTGCCGTTTTCGATATTTGTTGATACTGTCTCTTTGCGTGTGTTATCAATACAACGGGTTGGGCTCACGTAGTTGGCCCTTGTAAAACAATCACTGTGCTTGACAGTGTATGTATAACCATTTTTGTTTCGGATTTACTCATTTATGGAAAACCGGTTCCATAGAATCCAGCGCGTAGCCCCAATATCGACCGCTATAGTACCCAAGCACGAAAAATGACTGTTATAGCTCGATGTTTGCTCGCTTCTCTATTCTACATTGCATTACTGCTCGCTGGATACATTGTTACTGCTCCCAAGGTGATGATCATTTATTGCCGCTTATATTGGGGTAACCGTTGCCTGTCGTTCATGTAATGAAACGAAGTGCAAGTTCACACTTCAAACTTTTGCTTAAATTTTGATTAAAGCTTGCCAGTATTTATTGAATTTTTGTGATTTCGAACGCGTTAATACTGTCCAAACGTGTCTAGCATATTTCTTTAACCAGTCAGGAACAAGACGCAGAATTGAACTCAAATCTTGAAGCATTCTGATTTGCAATATTTTTATTACAAGTTAACAGTCACATTTTGAGTTCAAATTTCGAGCAAACAGTTTGATATGGGAATACACCTTCACAGTTTTTAAATCATTTTGTTTTTGAGCATAGCTAAATGGCGACCCGAAGTTAATTCTTTTGACGATTGCGCTTTAATGTGGTTATCGGTTTTCGAGGGAATTGGGAACTCACTCGGTCTATTTTTGTTTTATAGATTTTAAAAAGCGACAACAATAATTTCAAAAGAATTATTGTATTATCTCTGACCTCAGTCGACCGGCATAGAACAACGATCTTTATTTTACCGACTTTAAGCTGCGTTACATTTTCCAGTGTTTTGATAAAAGCCGCATGATTGTTTTACAATATATTGTAAAGGTCTTTTTCAAAATCACTCATGGCATTTTCGCTCGTGTGCCATTTTTCGTTCACTTTACATTTTTTATATTTCATAACCTTAAAATCCTTTTGAAGATACATAGACTACATATATAATTATTTTATATATAAATTGATTTACTTCTGTTTATTTTTCGGCGATTTTCAGGTATGTGCCGCATGAATATTTAGCATTATTGCGTCCGTTGTTTACTATATTTCATTATTATTACAGCTTGCCGCACACACCGTCTTTGTATGGTCAGCAAGACACTAATATCCAGGATCTGCAGCAAAAACTACTCAATTTATCGGCTGAGCGCAACGCAGCGGCTGCAGGTATTGTGGTTGGGCCGATGATAGCAGCAGGTCAGTGTCAACAACCTCCTATTCTGCACTCAAATACACAAGCCACACCGGCTTTACATGGAACTGATTCTACGCTTAACCAAAAAATGTTAAGCGATCCAGTAAAGATTCCTTCGCCAGCCCTGCAGCAGCAGCAAAAAGGAGCCGTTGTCCAAAACGTTGTGAATACTTCGCCGTCGGTGCAGCATATTGCGGAAGTTAGTTTTCATGGGCAACCGCAGCAACAGCTGGCACCGCAACAAATTTCAGAACAGTCACCAGCAGTGGTTCCGCTGGTACCACATGCACCACAGGTATCATCAATCGGCGCAACGGTTGGGCCAATATCGCATCAACCGCAGCCTAAGCCTCCACCACCACTAGAAGCCGTGAAGAATCTTGATGCTCTTGCTATTGAACTGAACAAAATAATTAACGAACCTACTAATACTCTTGTTCCCACTGCGACAGTCGGCGCAGCAGGTATTGCACCAGTTTCTGTTCCTGTAAGTGGTGTCACTGTGATGCCGTCGGTTAGTTCAGTTGTTACGGCAAGTAAATCGCAAAGTTTAGAGCCCCCTATGCGTGGCGGTACGTCGGTCGGTCAAATTTCGGCTGGAGCTGCGACTGGAAATGTCACGAGCCAACAACATCTGTATCACAAGCATCATGACAGCTTGTCTGCCGGAAATAGTCGCAAGGCTAGTAATAATACCATAATTTTAAAAAGTTTTGTAAATCTAACGTGATAAACTAACTACCACACCGTAGTAAGTTAGCGTATTATGAGCTGTTTCACTATGATAAGTTACTGGCATCACCAACCTTTGTATGTGCTAAAATTATACCTGGGGCCCTAACCTGTCAGCCTACATATCTGAGCTAGGGGAGTGCAAAAACCGGGGGATTACCCCAGTTTGTCTGGGATTTTAATTTTTATTTTTGGGACCATAAAGGATTGTAACTATAAGAAAACGTCGAAAATGTGAAATTCAGCGACTGATTGTAATTTTCAACTCCGGACGGAAATTAAAAAAGTGTGCAGAGGAAAATTTGTTAATTTTCTATTTGCGCAGAAAAGTACGTGGGTTAATGAACGGCGATGATGCTAAAATCTATTTGGAGGCACGGATCGGGGAACGTGGGGAAAGGACAACATACGTGGGGTCCTCCTCAAACGTTTTGCTACAAATTCAATGTTAAAGCCGCATTGGATAACCGGTCTTCCGAAGGAGAATTAGGAGATTAGATTTCAGTGGTTTTAGGGTCAACGAACTTTATTTCCAGTATGTAATCAGACTTCATTTGGTTTGATTATGTAGCGCTTGCAGGGCATCAAGAATCGATTATAAGACATTTTGTACTATTTAGTAAGAATTTTAGGTTTATGCTAAAACACGGAATTGTGAAAATTATCAAATTTTGAAGGGGAAGCCCCTCAGCCTGTCTATCCAGGGGGTGGGGGAATACATACCCTCTGTCAAAATCGGCGCCACCAGCCGGGCCTCTCCGTTCCGAACCAGGTGAGGTTCGATGCCCCTTTACAAAAATTTCAAGGAGTGGAGAAGCCATATATGTACAAAAGTGTTAATATTTGGGTCGATTTCCCAAGGACTGAATATCCTTGTCACTTAAAACAGTATATTTTAGATTTCACATGTTAAATGTTCGACAGCGACACAGCTGTTGCCAAAGGTTTAAAATCTCCAAAAAAAATTTTATAACCTGTATGCGCAACTAAATTTAACTGACCATGCTTTTCGCTATTTTGAAAAAATATTGCCTAAGCAAACTCTATGTACTCAAGTAAAAATAACTATTGTTCGCGATCATTAAAATTGTTTTTGAACAAAATTTTATCGGTTTTGGAATAATACAGACTACAGGACCCTGTCAGTTATGACGTCATCTTTACATTGAATTTGTTAGTGAATGCCGACTAATATTAATTCAGATCTAATAGTCGTCAAGGAACTGTCATTGGGTGATTGAAAATCTTTATTTTTTGATCAGTAATGAATCGAATCCC
>JASANE010019118.1:0-37500 GCA_030248225.1 Trileptium ribeirensis
AAATATCACTGTTAATATACATATCAGAGGCTCCGCAGGAAGTTAATGACAGATATGTATTAATGATATATATATATGTAAATGTCTAAAGTTGAATATAAATATATAAAATGTCTAAAATTAAAAATTTGATCAAAATACAAAATACATTTTCTCAAAATGTCATCTCAATATTAGTTTCATCTTGCGATTTTTTTTTGTTTTTAAAACCAGCGTCATTTTGCGCGCGGGTGGTTTCGTAAAAACTTTATACATAAACTACAAACAATAGATATTAAGTTAAAACTCTAAAACGACATGACAAGCACTTTGTTTTCGGATTTAATAGGTAATATTATTGACAGCATTGGTTAAAACAGACTGGTAAGTTACGAATAAATTTTGAAATTGAAATTTTATTGCTAATGTTTTTAGTGGCTCAGCGAGCTACTCAAAAGCGGTCTCGCGCTCAAAGTGGTGGGAGGGGAGCGGGTGGGGATGCAGCAAAATTTCATGTTCCGCGTTACGGCGAGTTTCCCTGTTCGGGAAGCCATTAGCCGCCCCACTCGCTACTCATGTCTTTCTGTGCCCTTTAAAACTTTACCTGTAAATTCAATGAATGATTTGTATCAAATTGTTCATCCAACGTTAAATGAAATAGTTGCGGAATTTACATGTTATATAATACAAAAAGCTAAAAATGAACATTTTTATTACGCAAAGATAGGGCAGTGCTAGACTATAGAACTGTGAACCTAATTGAACATCGCGAGAACTCACTGAATTCAACTACATTTCGTGCCGTCGGCAAAACTAAGACTTAGTTTTTGTGTTATAAGAATATAAAGCTGTTGAGTCAGGTATTTACATTGGCTATGTCATTGTATTTAAAGAGTACATGCTCATCTACGGACAAAGACAGTAGCCGGTGAAATTATTTCTTTGACAAAATAGACTGAAGTATAATTAGTCAGTGACGAATATGATAGTTCTGCTAATTGTTTGAATGTTAGCTAGTAATATATATTTGTTTGACATGACTATTGGCAATGATATTTTTACAGATGCTTCATTTTTTGCTTTACGACCAAATTTAAGACCGTGAATAGATTTTATTTTATGTATTTTTTGCATCAAAAACATAAGTTAGGCTAACGTTGAAATTTTGTACTACAGCCCAAGGGCTCGTAAATAAGAGAACATAGAGGTGATGTGCTCCACTAAGATTTTCCAGGGAGGAAGGTTGAAGAAGGCTGTTGAGCCCTGATATTGACTCATGTTTGATGAAATAACTTGTAATTTAATTTGATGAACTATTCAGCTTGCTGCGACAATGGAGCACCACCGTATTCAGTGCCTAAGTGATTGCTCAATAAATTTACGATTAAATGAACCCTAGATTTATGGATTTAACTGTTTATTAAAAATATATTGTGTTAATTTGGCTTGTAATATTTCTAATTTTTTTACATATTGATTTAAATCTGGCTCTCATATGAGCAAGTTACCCAGTTTCCTAAGTATCGGAATCACCACGGTGTTGTCACACACCAATATTAGAACACTTGAAAACTCAGATCATTTTGTCTTCCAGTAGCCTTTCAACAATAAATTGCAATTCTTGTTGTTGATGCTGTTGTTACTGCAGACGAACAAGTTTTCAGCGAATTCGGAAGGCGCATCACTGCACGTGTTCGTTCTAGGCGTGCTGGCTAACTACCTAGCGAAACAAATGCAAAATTTATACTTTCGGCATTGCTTTTATGTGTAATTTCATAAAATTAAGCATCGAAAATTTGACACTTAGTAGAATTTTTGGTTAAGGCAGTTAGCAAAACCGTCATGTGACAGCAAATTTTAATAGCAGCCATGGCCTGATCTAAAAACTAAGAAGTTTTATAAAGCTCTTCGCTCCATTTTTTGCAGCAAGGCTAATTTTCGATTGGCGGAGTCTTGACTGTCGAATAGAACAAAATTTGCAAATGGCTGGAATATTGTTGCCATGTAAAGTCATCTTATGGATACTGCGGCCTCTTTGGTGAAATCTGTCAACCATGTTTATAAAAGCAATTTCGGCCAACTATAGTTTGAGGTTTCGAAGTTTTAGTTGACTTATAGCGTTCTCTTAACATCTCAAAATGTTTATCGCAGCTTTTATTCTATATTTCCTTCTAGTTCGAAATAATGTGCTTTGGCGTTTTCGCTGTTGTTGTTTGAATAAGCTTCAAAGTAAATATCGTAACTGCTAACAGCATCAACAGCAACAATATTAAGCTGTGTATTTAATAATAGTAGTTGTCCATCTATCCAGTCGTATACTACTGAAACGTTTGCCCACCCGTTCAGTTTCCAGTTTTACATCTGTGTTGTTGTTTGATATTGTCGGCGATACTTGTTTATCTTGTATTTTAAATGTGGATATACCTAAAGAGGATGGACCCTAGAACATCATGGGGCTGAGCTGCAACTTTAAATTTTGTCCAAGTCTACAGTATAGTTATAAAGCCTACATTTTTACTGGCCAATATAACGCTAAAATCGACGTGACGTTAACACGGATAATGGCGTTCTCGATCAGCAGCGGATTCAGGAAATTCTGGTTACACCAACTGTTCTCTATCGTGAATTGCCTCTGTCGGTTTTTACCATGTGAAACGGTGTTTAATGAAGCCGGTAGACGATATTGGCGGACCGCAGCCACCGCCCCATGCTTGATCCGGCGCTGTTATCGATATATTAATTAATAGTATTTATTATGGGGCCATTTATCTGACTTGTTACAGGACTTATATGGTGGTCTTTCAGATATGTTCCTTTTTTATTGCAGCTAATTTCACATAAAAATTATGCTGCGCTGGGTTTACTCAAGAGGTATTTGAAAACATTAGTAATATCTGCGCCGGCTGCGGATATTTAATTTTTATAGCCGCTATGTCCGTAAACATATTAACAAATTGTTTCTATACATACTGTGTTATGTCTACTGTAAGACTGGTGCTACCGTCTATCACATGGTAACTACTAAAGCTATGTCGTGAAAATTTGCACAGTAAAGGTTAAACCTTAGTAAACTATTCTGAAATCCTAATATATAGCCATTTGGCAACGGCATAAGAGCACATAAACTACAAATTTTATGATAAAATCGCATAAGTACGGCCACTGTTACTATAGCTTGCCGCTAAAATTGAGTTTTGACACTAAGGGTACCTTTAGGCTGTACTTTATATCATCGATATTTTCGATCTCATCGAAATTACAGAATATATAGCCGAAATATTATTGTCGCCTAAAGTTCGTGTACATTAAGAACTTTAGAATTACAGTTGGTTCTATTATTTGGCTCAGAATTTCAATTTGCATGTATCACTTTTGTAACATACGAACAGATTTATCCTAATGACAGATTTTGCTACGATATACGGAGAAGAAGCAATGTTCGGACCAGTATCAAGCTAAATGTTAGTGTTATAGCCACATCTTTGCAATGAATGCTTTGTGGAATAATCTACGGTGGATGTCCAATAACCAGAATTATTAGCTATCCGATTAGCAATTTATATCCACGTTTTATTCCTATGCCTAAGATATCATTCTATCTGGATAGCTAAGATTTTAGGGCAAATATTTTCCATTTAACAAGTACTGTAATGTACCAATATTTACACATGGAGAAAATTTTCACCTCCAATATATATATATATATAGTACATCTTGCTGTGTGGTGCCCAAAGAATTTGAGCTTTCAAAAGACTTTCATATTCGTAAGGTTCTAAACGATGTCGATCAAAGGACATCAGTTTCAGAAGCGCCTAAATTTATTGAAAAACTTCTACAAATCAAATTAAACCTGTTAACTTTAGCTATATTTGAGTAACAAAAGTTGACTGTTCTTAAATCAGACTCGCTCAGAAGACAATAGTAGACAGATATATCACGTAAAAATAACATTAAAATCCTGGCTCATGTCACCTTTAGGGGCCGGTCGTTATAACGTTAGAAAAAAGAACAGCCCCCCTCCGACTTAGGCATAGGCTTAGTACATGGCTCATATAAGGACCTTAGCCTACGCTAAGACCAAGGCTTAGGCTTAGTATATCGAGAACGGCATGGCATGCATTTCACTTCCGCCCCTAAAGGTTACATTGGCCAAAATCATTATCTTAAAAATTTAATAATCTTAAATAAGTCGACGAAAAATCCTGAAATTTATATGAACAGATAAAGTTATAAGAAAACATAAGTTCTAATTGTAAGTGGATTAGACAGTGGACCTAATTAATGTCAACAGCCGGCCTCGTCCAACACTTTGTTACCTGTCTGACGTAGATGTAAAAAATTATTTCTACAAATGTGTGAAAAGTTTTACTAAATAATATTTACTGTTGTGTTTACTTTAGATAATGGCAGATAATACAGATTAATTCGGGAAAAGTAGTTTCAACCCTGTATTACCTCATCTCGAACATGAACATTGCAACAAGAAATTTTAATTTTTGTCAAGGGTAGGTGTTACGTAGTAGTCGAGCATAGATTGTTATAGCTAATACACTAAATAGGGTACTCGATGAAACCTTCAAAATCAGAAACAAGAATTTCGATGTTTCAGTAGAAATTGACAAAATAATCATGAATTGTTTTAAGGCTTAAATTATATATACTAAGCGCCTAGGCCGGCAAATTCTCGACTACCGTAACAATTTTTTGGAAAAATTTTGCTTTTGGAAAAAAGAAACAAAAATAAAAGTAAATAGCAAAACCGACATCACAATCTTAATGCCTATCTATGTTATAAATTGTTATTATATTATGATGCCACGTAGCGTCGTCATGTCACCATTGAGGCTCCGTGCGACCGCAGAGAGGCAATGAGGTGATATTAGCCGCCATAAGATTGTTATTCTGCAAAGGAGTAGAAATTAATTTGAAAAGTCGGGATCGCAAAATTCAGTTTGGAGATAGCGAAAAGCATTAGTAGGCAGAATTAGGCGACAATAGCTTTGCGCCAAAATAGCATAATATATTAGGTACGCTTCTTTTCTATAAAGTTGTGGATTTCATGCAAAAAATGCGTATTTTTCTCGAATTTAGTTCCTAAATTCCTAACAGTAGCTACGAATTAATAATTCACAAAATATTGTTGCAGCACTAATAACTTATGAATCGATCAACGGGCCATCTGGCTAAAATTTTGTTCTAGAGCGTGCGTTTAAGGCTAGTCGCTCAAAGCATGATTTGCATATAATCGCCTGTTCTGGTGCGGATGTCGAGTAACATCTTTTAGGTTGATATCGGTCCGAATTTTGCTGTAATCGTTTCAAGGCGTTTTGTAAATGAATCGATTTATCTCAAATTTATACAAAGCATGTAAGCTTAGGTTGCTTTGCTGTTATTGATGTTAAAACTTTCGTATGGCGAATCACACCCGGACAACCTTAAATTTAACTGCTGAATTTATGCACATTTATATACTACATAATAAACTGTTAATGACTGATTTGATTTTGTAAAAATGTTTACAAAGTATCAGCGTAGCTACATTATACAGTGGTGTGACTTTATCAATGCTTGCCTTTCGTAGGATTAAAATTACAGTTTTAGGATAAGTTAAACTTACACTTTTTGTAATTTCATCCCAACGTTATGTGCGGGAGTACATAGTGATATAAAATTACAGTAAAGTAACTTAATAAAATTAAAGTAATTTTAATAACACAACGGTTTCAACGCAGCATCTAGGTAAGACAAACAAATAGGTTAGCCTAAAATAGTGTAGAGCAAGTCGTTTTGCATCAACAATTATACCCAATTTTCAGTCCTCAAAACTACAATATATTGTACACAATGTAATTTAGGTAACTTTAACAGAGATTTAACACTTTTTGTAATTTCATCCCAACGTTATGTGCGGGAGTACATAGTGATATAAAATTACAGTAAAGTAACTTAATAAAATTAAAGTAATTTTAATAACACAACGGTTTCAACGCAGCATCTAGGTAAGACAAACAAATAGGTTAGCCTAAAATAGTGTAGAGCAAGTCGTTTGGCATCAACAATTATACCCAATTTTCAGTCCTCAAAACTACAATATATTGTACACAATGTAATTTAGGTAACTTTAACAGAGATGTATTTTTTAAAACTCACCCTCTATCTCTAAACTCAATATTTAAATATGTTTTGCATAATTTCTTTTCGTTTTTTTTTGTGTTCGTTGACTCATCTAAACATTACTAGGTTACCATAGTGATTTATGCTATAAATATAATATATCCTACCTATTTTGTTCATGATGGCTGCTGTCCATATGTCGAACATAATGTAGATGTGAGAAAGGCATTATTTAACTTGAAAATCCGCTCAGGCTTTTATTTATATCTATCTACCCTACTCGGCAAACTCCAGTCGTGTGTAATGAATTATTTACTACACAACTCCTATTAAATGGGTTGTTATGGCAACGACGGGAAGCATAAAGTCGAGTTTTAAATGTGTTAAACTGTTGTTAAAATTCGTTTATATATACATATCGATTAGGTACAGCAAATGGTTTCGTGTATGTATTTTTATCAATCAAATTATACTTCTTTCGCCGTTACGTTACACATTACCGTTGGGTCAAGGAATTAAACCTAAAGCTTGTTTACAAACATCCGGTTCTTGATGGCACAAAACTACTGTTGGCAACCAAAGAAGTTTATATTTTCTAATTTTTTTCTCATTTGATTTCACTGCTGTTATTCAACTTCCCAACTATTGCCAATGCCAAAATTCATTAGTTAACCAAAACTGGGCAATTCATCTCCGGACAAGTACAAATCGTCATCGGCCAGGATGATGACAACTAGGGTTGGTTTAGGCTTACGCTTGGGCTTAGACATAGCCCGGGTATTAACTGACCTCAGAACGATTTGTCCAGGGATTAACTACCGTGGCACGAGTTGTCCGGTAGCCATTTAGTAAACTTATTGTACTGTCAATTGTCTAATGGTTAAGCTGTTTCTATCATGCAATTCTTCTAGATTTTCAACGTTTGTTTGTTCGCCATGATTTTAATTTTAGTTTAAATCTGTTAAGTCTCTAATAACTATTTATTACATTTTATGCTTGTGCGGCTGATACATCTGTCCTATTGGCACAAGCCTAAAATAATTAGCGCTATGTTGCCTTATTACCTGTGTTAAATATATAATATAATACGCTGGTCCATTGCGTTTTAGAAACTCGTTTAGAGTATCTACTTGCCCAGATGATATTTGGGGCTGTAAACTGTATCCTACAACAACTGTCGGCTATTTTCGTTTTTAGTGAAGGAATGTAAATTTAGTAAATTTTTATTAAAATATGAAATTTTCAATTTCTGATTTTAATCATTTTATGTGGTATCATATTCAATGTAGTATCTATCACAATCCATATTTTATTCCCAGGTAATATATATACTTGCCTCCAACATACGATAGCATGCTTGCGTGTTCATCTTTGCGTTTAAAAATTACGTAGTTATAACAAACTTTTCAAGAAATTTAAAGTTTACTGATATTATACAAGCATAATATTATACAGACAATATATAGGCTTAGGTGGGATAGACATTCTTTGTGAGGGGTATTCGTGGAGGGGAGATCCTAAATGTGTAGGAGAAGACCACCCCAAACGGTTCGCCAACAATACACCAATGTTCGCCAATTTTACCTCAATTTTTGCCGATTTCAGCCAAATTTTTTCTAAGATTTTCCGCGTGCTTTCGGCGCGTAGCGCGGAGGTAGGGCTGGGGTGCGAAGCATTCAGAGGAGGGTCAGTATAGCTTGGGCGATCCGACCTTTAGGGGGCAATCCCCTACCCCCTATCGACACCTAAAATATATGCATAATTATATAGCCTAATATATATATACAGAAATTCATTAACAGTAAAATTGCGTATGTTTCTCGTTGTTGGTGCACTTAAGGCCCATCAGTAATTGGAAATTTATTTACTTATTCAATCCCTAAAGACGTTGTCCGTTACTGTCCAGATGGGAGCCGTTGTCGGTAAACCTTCACTGCTGAGCACTATATACATAACTGTTATGTTTTATACGATCATATGTATCGCACCATGTTCCCTTGTATTTCGAGGCGGGAAGTTTTGCCCCCCCTCGATTTCGTGGGTATAATGTCCCCAACCTTCGAAAATCAAGGGGTTGACAAATTTTCTCATTCTTTCGCCATACAGGGGACAAATTTCCCCCACCCTTGGAATGTATTTAAAAAAATTCTCATCCTCCCTATGAAATGCAGGGGACGGATGAACTGCCCCCCATTGAAATACAAGGGGGCAGCGTGAAACGCTCCGCGACATCGCCATAAAATCGTAACACGCATAAGCTGTATACTGTTATATTCTTCAGCATAACGTCGTCCACTCTTGCTATTAACTATTCTAAAAGCTTCTACTCACAATTTAGCGTGTTTGATTGAGAGTTTTTATGAAATGTCAAGTGATGTATGTAATGTGCGCCGCTTTGTGAGGTTAGAGATAAATCAACAACAGTTAATTTTCATGTTTTGAAATTGTTAAATACACAAGTGTCGTCATGGGGGGCCGTTGTGGCATGTTGCTCCCTAGTATAGGTTGGTGTTCGCCCACCACGTTTATTACAGCAGGAAGAATTTTCTCAACTAGCAAACGCCGAAACGCTCTAATGAGTCGCACACAAGCAATGCGGGTGGCACCTAATTAAAATTGTTATAAGGCATCTGATGTTATTTACACATATTGCATAACGTGTTTGTGTATGGAGTCCTTGACGCCGTCAGTAAAAACAATAGGCATATTAAGACAATATAGTTAAGTTGATTAAGTTGATAGTGTGTCATGCATCATCTGTTTTGTTATATAGGCCTCAAACTTCCTGGTCGATTCGTCTCGGCTCTTTACCAATTTGGTTCGGCTATGCTCGTCTCGAAAAATCCGGTGTGGCAAATTAGACTAGATCAATGTGGCTGCTTAAATAGATACGGAAATGCATTTGATCTAACAAATGCATCAACCTTGTCCACTTTTTAAGGCAATAAATTTTCGCAACAAATTAGGTAAATTTATGTTGAACAGACATCAATCCTAAAAATGGGAGGAACACTAAGGCGGGCAGCTAATGCTACGGTTAGATAGCAGAGTCATATATCACGTAAGAAGAAATCTATCACTACACTCATTGAATACTATAATAATCTTCAAATTTACTGAGTTAACGGCCACTGTACATCTCGGGCGATGTCACAAATTTGCGTTACTCCACTTATGTTTTTGCACCATCGACATAGACTCCACCAGTATTCCTGAATTACAAAAATACCACACACATATTTTAATCACAAACTAAAATCCCACAAAAGCTTATAATCTTTTCGTCATTCGACAACAATCTTCATGTTCCTAGGAGGCTCCGATCATAGCAACTGTTTGGCATGTTGCTTTTTAGTGACTCTCCAACCGTTGTGGTTTCTACTTATTAAGTCCGTGGTGGTGATATCATAACCAGTTGTTTTTTTGAAAGAGAATTCGAACGCACTTTATAGCGTAAATATTTTTTATAAATGATACATCGTTGAATAACTAGTATAAACGAGAAGCCTTCAAAAATATAATTGAAATTGAACATTGGGTATATGTCGAATTTCGAGAGAAGCAAGCTCTCTTACGTCATAAAACAAATCTACTTTGCATCAATGAATAATTGATTACGACAGACACCTTTAGTTGGACTTACATTAGATAACGCCAGATCATAATTCTGCAAAAAGTACGTTTGAAATCTGCAACTCCTAGACTTATAGATAAATTTACCAGCACGCTATGTTTTGTTGGCAATACAAGACGTCACCGATCAATGATGCATAGATTATGACAGGGATTACTGATTAATGCCCACTGTTACCAACCTAGGAACAACAAAAATTGCGTTGCGCTCAGATGTTCAGTATTATAGCGATGCGTTTTTATGTTAGATTGTAATACGATTCGAGCATGGTACCACAGTCATTACGCTATCTGTGCAGTTCTATAAGGAACCTCACAAAGCGAACGAATAAACAATGCACAGGCAAATCGTTCAGATGTTCAGTATTATAGCGATGCGTTTTTATGTTAGATTGTAATACGATTCGAGCCTGGTACCATAGTCATTACGCTATCTGTGCAGTTCTATAAGGAACCTCACAAAGCGAACGAATAAACAATGCACAGGCAAACGCAAGCCTCACAACAAAATCGGCTAGCGTATAGCTTCACAATGCTTTATGAAATTGTTACCCTATATGGGAAAGCCAACGGTAGTACCCCAACTATTCAAGTTTAGCATCTAGTCAATCTATAAATAAATTAAGCATAAACATTTTCTGTATGATACATTGTAAAGTACTGAGCAGGGGTAATTTGAACCTTCACGGCAGCGCTGGTACAACCTACACTGTTAGAGTTCTGCGTTCGCACTAAAATACCCAAAAGGACAGCACCCTGTATTCTAATGGAATGGCACGCGCCTACAGCTACGATGCTAGACCAGGTGGCCATTCGAGTCGTCTTATTCTTCTCAAAAATGGATCAAGTACCAAACAAATCTGCCTTTTCTGTGGTCAGACTATCACTTCAGCTACGATGACAGTACTTTTTCCCATGTACAGGATACAGAATAGCTCTCTATAATCGTCGCCGAGTATTTATATAGTTTTTTTACAGAATGAAGTACTAAAGGTAATTTCACAAAAATAAGAATTTATATACTCCAAGTATTGTCGAAAATGCAAGAAAATTAGTGAAAGAAGCAACTTTTTCTGCCTATTGCCACCGATACCTTCGGAATGAATAGGCAACATTTGTTTTTTTCAGAGTAACAGTGTTCTTCCGGCAGTTGCTGTATGACCCAAATGTTCATATATACGCCGTCTTGTGCACGAGCAGTGCCGAGCCAGCCCGAGCGTTTTCGGCAAAGGTTGGCTTGGCTCGGTCTCGTCTCAGCTCTAGCTCCTTCCCCCGGAATAGAATATACGCAATTTCATTAGGTTTAATTAAAATTGCATTAGAAGGCTAATTTACTTATGTAAAATTAAACTGTTTTTAACTATTCTTACAGTTACCTAATTCCTCGTATGGCAATAGATTTACCCTTGGTTATATTTCGATGGCCAATACTTATATAAATATTTTTCCACTTCTATGCAATACATAAATTATTTATAAGTATACATACCTGTAACTAACTGGCATATATATGTTATATATTATATGTTTTATTGGTTTTCTAAGTTCCCTTTGATTGATTGTGGAGACTAATTTAATCGGATAGCTATTTCAGTTTTTTGGAACCAATGACCTCTTAACGTGGTTTTATATGCGTGAGTTGAACTGTTGTGCAATCCTGCACGGTTTTTCCTCAAAAAATTCGTGAAAATTTGACCCAAAATTAATTATTTAAAATTAAAAAACAATTATCGGAAATATGGAAATCAATATAAGTGGATTGCTGAAAAACAATGAAAATTTTGTACCAATGTGACATACTATGTTAGTCTAGATTCTGGTATAATTTAAAATGTAATGCCTAGCGTAAAATTGTTGGAAGCTTAGCGACCAAGGTTAGCAATCGCCTATGGTCTATGACAGGTAAGTTCCATAGTATTCATATCTGCTTGGTCGGTCTGAAATTTCAATTTCATGTCCGTAGATATTACGGCCGTGCCCTAGATCAAATTCAAACGGGGAACGCGCGGTGAACCTTAGATATGGTTGTTACCTAAGAACCTGTTGCGATGAGAGCAGCCGCCCTTTTAGATGGTTATGGTTAAGCTGTTATAGCTAGGACAAATTACAGTTTGGCGTGTAATTTTTGTAATTTACAAACATGAATAGGCATTGAGCTTCGCTTATTTGAATAATATAACATTAAGTTATTGTCTTCAAACTCCAAAAAAGATTTATCAGTCAAGTTCACTTAATACCAAGGTTATACAAACATTATTGATCAAAACAATGCGCATGTTGAAATGCATAAAAACAGATTGAGTAAAACGTAAAAAACTTATCCAGATACTTTATTAGTTTATTACATGTTAAATTTGGGAAAAATGAAAATAACATTAAAACTTTTATGTAATCATAGTGAATGCGGCGTAAATATAAATTTATAAGTGACCGGAAGTTTATCAATTATTTTCATAGCTGCTATACAAGCAACAGTAGTGTATAAAAGCATGGCTTGCAACGAATTACATATATAATTCATGTGCAATTTTGCAATATTTTTCAAGCTCGTTAAGATGACATAACATTTATCAGGAAAATCAGGGAGCAGCGCTGGGTCAATTTCTGAGAACGGCGCCAAATTTTCTAGTAAAATATAAATTAAGCCCAATGTTAGCAGTATTTTGCTTCCAAATATTTTATTAAGAGGTGGATTTACCCTTATTAAGTCGTAGCAGTTTGATAAAATAGTATAGTCGTTTCCGATATAACGGCACTGTGGAAGCTAATTTTAATGTCAATTTATTGAAACCAATCTACCTAAAGTAGGAAAAACGATTTCTTAGACGTTTACACAAAAATGTGCGCTAAATAAAACTCTCATTAGAAACTGTAGCATGAAGCACATCTAGCTATTTACTATTCTGTACGGTGAGCATATTTTCTCCAACAAACTTGTATAATATGTACTGATTATATTTCCTTTTATAACTTAAAATTATTCCAGTACAATTGACAGTATTGGCCTGGGCTTCCTGCTAAAACAATAAAAAATTGTAGCGGTATTTGGTTTTACTGGCTATTTCTGAATTAAAACTGCTTAAAAAACGAAAATTTGTGTCCCGCCATTGTTTTTGCGACATTTTTCGTGTTAACTATTTTTAAAAACGAGTTATATGGCTCCGGTTTATAGCGCGACAATCCATTTCGCACAAAATACTTTATAAGAATGAACATTTTTATATTAATTTTCTGGGTTTCATTAAACGTTAAAATAAAAAAATTTATTTAAATTTTTTTATAATTAATGATGCCTATTATTTCGTATTTTTCGACCCACAACTGAAGTTACCCTATCAAATAGAAAAAAGAAGAAGTCTCTTCCAAAAATTTGGGTATTTTTGCGAGTTAAACTGGTGTTTTCTCATGTCATATCGAATTGAAAGCTCAATTTGTATTGCAATCGAAAGTTAACAAAAATTAATATAATTTTATTTGATCAATGTGTGCAGCAATATTACATAGCTAGTCATTAGTTAGTAAATGAAAGTTAATGACCAGCGTTATAGATACGCTAAAACAGCGCTGTTTTCGTGTGATGTTGCTGTTTTAATAAATTTAAATTAGTATAAATTACCCACGGTCCATATTTATGTTGCAATGCACGATAGTATCGTTCGCAAGATGTGAATCTGTAGCATATCAAAGTGAAATCTGAAGATGTAAATACCATATTTGCATAAATTTAATTTGATGATTATCTAGTCCTTCTCAGCTGTAGATATTTTACTTCAACTCAGTTTAATTCTCGGCTCGCTGAACGGTCTAAGCTTTGTGCGTTGAAGGAGTTCATTCAGAATATCGATCATCCACAAAAATTTGCGTTTTTATTTTACAGTAAATTTCTTCGGTCAGTGGCACAAAGTGGTGAAACCTATTTGATATATTGAGAGAAAAAGTTTCACATTCTCTCCAAAATATATCATGCACGGTTTTCCCAGCTTGTGAGTTGAACTAAGAAAATTTGTTTCATGTCAAGTGCGCAGCATATCATGTCAGGTATTTCTACCCTAATAATTATATTATGTTTTGTCTCTCTAAGTCTTGTGCTAAGCCTAACCATATGCGGAACCTATAATGTGTAAGCCTAAGTGTAAGCCTAATACTAAGACTAAGCCGAAACTTAACATATGCTCACAGTGAAACTTTAAACGCTCGTCCTATTGTACTCATGTCAAGTTTTCTTTGTGCTATGGGAGTTTGATATGAGCGGAATTATTTATAAACAAATAATGAACGAATGACATAATAAACAGCAAAATGAAGCGTTCAATTTTTGTAAATGTGCAATACGGTTTAACGAGTGAAGAAATTTGAAGCTGACATACGTAGAGTGTTTGTTATGCCTAGAACCATACTGAACTGAAGAAAAGAAACAGTGTCACCAGTTGTGTTAATGAAACGCCAAATTAAGTTTATTCAAATAAAGTTTTTGCAAATTACATATTATGGTATATACCTCAGATTTAAAGTCGAGATGCTAAAAGGCGCTTCTATACAAAGATTTGTGGCCTTCAGAAACAGTTATACATTAGGAATTGGGATCGTGTAGTTAATCGCTACCCTTGTCTCCGGCTATTTCAGACCCTACCCGACTAAACTACTCGGGTACCCGATTAGCAACACGGGTGCCGGGTACCCGACACCAGCTTTAGCGTTTATTGTAAGCCGCAATTATCCTTAATTTGCGTATTTGTTACGTTCAAGTTAGGTACCCAGATAAACAATTAAGGTTTGTAGGTTGCTAAGGTGTCGAGCTAAAAACTGTTTCCTCCGGCCTACCCTAGAATATTGCGTGTTGAGATGTACTTGGTTACTGTTAAATATTGTGTGAAGAACAGCCAAATGTCAAATGCTGGGTGCAGACTGAGTTATATAGCCGTATAATAAGAGCAGTTCGGAAATGGAAAGGTTAAAGGTGCCATTATATAAATGTACCGGTTGCCATCGGTTCGGTATTTGTAACGATAACAATGATATTTCCTGATAGTTCTTCATGCACGAAGTAAAAGAAGCTTTGTTCTGTAGAAAATCCATAGCTAAGTTTGCTTTTCCGAGAAAAATAAGGAACACAACACTGCATTTTTGAATCTCTGCGGCTGAGTTACCAGCTCCATACCGATTTACTACCGTGTATGAGTTTGGACTTCAGTTGGGTCACTGCGATAACTAGATACTAGAAAGTCGTATACCAAAGCTTAAGCTATGGCATGAAGAAACCCAGGATCCAGCTTTGCACACTGAAAAAACAACCTACAGTACTTCTCAATCCGGCGTTTATACCACAGACAGCTCCGGCAATATACACATAACAATGAATTGACAGATATAAATATTAATGATTTGAATTTTCATAATAAAACCCTTGTATGGCGCAAAAGGTCATGAGCGCGACACTTCCAAGACGATAGAAGCCATTACGTTAGTAGTCAATTGTCGTATTTTTGCCCTTAAACAAGCAAGTTTGCTAGAAAAATAGGTT
Source organism: Trileptium ribeirensis (assembly GCA_030248225.1). Classification (NCBI taxonomy): domain Eukaryota; kingdom Metazoa; phylum Nematoda; class Enoplea; order Enoplida; family Thoracostomopsidae; genus Trileptium; species Trileptium ribeirensis. The sequence goes on from JASANE010019118.1 coordinate 15,248, forward strand.
TAGATAAAATGAGCGTCTCGGATGTTGGCTGCCTAACAAGCAGCCATAGCTCTCATAAAAACGAAACTATAACATTATCGTCTATATTCTTAGAAATAGATTGGAATTTAAGTTTTCTCGTGCATGAATATTATAGCTCATTCGAGGCAGGATCTACAGCAGCCAGAAGCGACTCTTAGTGTTAATTTCCAATTGTCGGTCATGATCACGTCTGTATACATTTACTAATTATGGCCCCAATAAGCCTTTGCATCAATTAATAAATAGCATTTGGTACTTGAAACATTCTCTTTACTGTTATTCTTAGGACCGAATATTGTTAAATCAAATATTTTCTATAAAATTTTAGTGCTGAACGTAAAGGAATATTATTCTTAACATTAAATAAATTTTTAAATTTTGAAAATGTTATGTTATATATTTAAAATTATCCATTCACTATAAATACCAAAAGTTGTAGAAAATATTTTCGGAAAGAAATTGGTACCGAATATTCAATACTAGCTTTTTACTATTCGACAATTTTTACTTTACGACTTTATCCGTACATATGAAAAAAAACTTTTCGTTATGACAATAATAGGAATGTTTCCTAACCATACCTATTTGCAAGGAAAAAAATAGTTCCTACATACTAAAGAAATTTTTCCTTATGATAACAAATAATATTTTACCAAAACTATATTAGGTAAGAAAAATTTACCAAATATATAAGGAAAATATTTCTTTTAAATAGTGCTACAATTTCAGATATCAAAGGCGAAGAATACATTTGCCAATAAGGTTGAATTTGTCGATTTTAACTCCTAACAGTATCTCTGTAGCAATACTAAAAATGCTTGTTAGCGCCACAACGATTACGCTACGATTATCGTAAATATTCTTTACTCTTATTAACCATGGAAGTTGTTAAATGTGCTATGAGCGGGAGAAAAGGCGCTAAAGCTTTTAGCATAGCCAATGAAACGAGAACGCAATGCGTCACGGATGAGTCAGATTGAGTCAAAATTTGACTCAGATTGAGTGAAATTTAAACTCGAGCTTTAGGGTTAAAAAAAGACTGACTCATTAGTCCAATTTTGACGCTACTTTTTTAATGTGTACAAGAAAAAACGCGCATTTAGGCTTTCCATAAACACGTAAATGATACTATGCAACATTTTTATCATTACATTATAGTTTGTGTATAACAATTTTGAATACACATTTAATTTTTTGTATTTTTCGTCTCCCGGATCCATGCGTTGTCGGTTTTAAAAAGTGGCACCCCACCCGCCAGAGAAGCTTAAACTTACACAATTCCGTTTTAGACTATATAAATCCGGTTTAACATAGTTATTTGTTTGTACATTTTGTTTCCAGTGTTCTAAAACTTTTAACAACCCGTTGTAATTTGCATATATCTAGTGTCCAATGCGTTTAGTAACCTTTAGGTTGGATATAACATAATATAAAAGTGGTATTTTGCAGTGATCGTGGATGAGTTCGTTATTTTCTTGTTGCATCTTTCCTCAGATTCGCTACTAATAGATCTACATAGAACTTAAACTTTTATAGGTGGTTATGCGCTCTCATTGAAATTTTTGTAATATTGCAATGAAAACAAAATTATAAACTCTAGTTATTGCTACAAGTGCATGAACCATATACCGTTGAGCAATACCTGTAGCTTATATAATTACTAAAATTCGCTACTGTCTTTATTAGAAGATTAAAATTTCTTTCATTCAAAATAGGAACTTGGGCTTCTTTTGAATCATGTGTTGTCCACATGCTGCGTACTTCTACTTCACTAGTCTTGTTTTTGAGTTAGCTATTTTTATTAAAATAAGAAGACAATTTTCTGGTAAAGCGGCGGAAAGTAAATTCTAGGTAACATTCAAAAAGCCTAATACCCGGGTACCCATATACTCGATTTGCCGACTCCTGTTTCGTGTACCCGATTCGTTACCTCGTTGGGTAACAAGCTGTGCCCATGCTCATTATGTATAATATCGACATGCGGGCGAGTCCTGGGTGGGAGGCAGGAGCTGTTCTCCCCAATATTTTGTAGAGCATATCTCAAAAAAATTTCAGTTCTTCAACTGTCGGGGAGTCGGGGAGTGGACTGATACGGCTTATGTGGTCTTACCCTTAGGTTTAACTCCTTCTATGTGCAACTATTATATCGAATATATCTAAAAGACTTTAACATATAATAATGAATCTATTTTTGTCGCAATTGTGTATTGTCCCCCAATGTTTAGGTCGTATTTGCGCCGATGGATATCGATAATTTCAACCAATACTTTGATATCTTTTCCGCATTTGAAGTTTGCGATTTTAGATCTCAGCCAAGTGGGGCCTATTGTTAAGCTCGATCGACCGGCGGTCGAGGCCAAGCCGTGCTAAGATAAGCGTAAAGGTCACCTTCAGCTCATCTGCTCTATTCACGCGATAGATGTTCCAGCAATCTCTTTATTACAAATTCAGAGAAATGTATTCGATAATAGTTGAGTAGGATACCAAAAACTATTTTCGTAGAAACTTGCGCTACCACTACACCATATGCTATGATCAACTCGGTTTTATAGCTAGGCCATGTAATGCTTGCGTAATCAGATCTTACAACGCTAAGCACGCTTTCAGACGTACCGCAACTTAAGCATCTAGTTTGAATATCTTGGTAAACCCTTAAGATCAAAAATGTTGAAAAATAACACCTTCGTAAAGTATTTATTTAAAAATTTTAATTTTTACAACTACACTATTGAAGATTGCAATTTCGTTACGCTGTCATCAAGTGTTGTGGCATCGAAATATCGGCCTGGTTGACCAGGTTATTACTAGGCGCTATCTTTCATTACTCTAACGTAAGTAGAGGCCTATTCAGATATTTAGGTGCCTACTATTACTACGTCGCCATTTAATTTTGCTGATGAATGTCACGAAATACTGTGAACTTATGCTAATTTACATTAATTTATTTCAAAAACTTTACTTTCCTCTAGTATATGACTTTTTTTACCTCATGCTTACTGTGTGGCGAGCTGCTGTTAGCAGGCACTTTCTCGGGCATAGTGTGCAAAAATACATACCATGGTTTGTCAGGGTGGAGGTATCGCCTGGTAGGATTTTTAAAGTAACGGACCCGCTTAACCCCACATCCTAATGTCGCCTTATGTTTTGGAAGAAACGTCTTACCTGAGTAAATTTTACGATCCATTTAGCTCACTGTAACGCTTGTCTAACACGCAATATCGCTCCCATTGCCGAGCTTTGTTTGCGCCATAGATCTAAGAGAAAATGACAATTTTTTCGAAGAATACATAGTGTTCCTTGCGTAAATGAATACTGGTTTCTTATTTTCATATGTATTTTAGGGCGTTTACTTATAAAGTACAGGGAAATCACAGCTTGCTCTCTAGCCCAAAATAGCTGCTGTACCTATGGTTTTTACTATTCAACATAATATATTTCCCAAAAATAATTACCTCTGTTCGTACTGTATAATATGAATAATTCCGATTTTATATTAATGTAAAAAGTTGCTGTCTCTCTTCTTATACGTCAATGTCAATTAATGACTACTGTCAAAAGGTTTTCGTTGTCTCGAGACATGACACATATGATGACAATCTCTCGTGTTGTCTTATCATCAGCTGTCAAAGCGGCGTTCCATATGGTGCGCGAAAGGTCGTTTCTGATATCAGTATTTTTTGTCAAATTTATTCTTTTTTCTTATATAGATTATTTATAAGTTTTTTGTTTCAATTTTACCTGGATATTATCTGCTGTTCAATTGAATATATATGAATATCTTTAATATATATAGATAAATATATAATTTGTATAAATAACAATAATTTTATATTATATACTACTATATATATACAACTATTATAGATATCTACCACTTAAATATTTTGTTTTATGTGCATTTCAGTAGTATGTTATTTTATAGAATTTTTGTCTGTTATACAACAAAAATTATAAATGTGTCAGAATTTGTTTTACAACGCCTATGATAATTTATGGCACGTCAATTAACACTTGACTTTTACAATAATAAAAATATGAAACAGATATCGTAAAATTTGTCTGTGAATTTGACGTTATGGGACCTTAAAATTTTCTATTCTTTCACTGAATTACAAAAGATTTTGTTCACAAAAATGCAATAAAATTAAAAAATTATCAATATTCACGTTGACTAAATAGGATTGTAGCGAGAAAGCTGATAGCAGATTTGAGAAAACGTCTTACGGCATACTTCCATTCCATTACAAGGCGTGATACAACACGTGACAAAAATGCAATAATATCTAGAACTGACGTCACGATCTCTTTTCAATATAGGAGTAGTGTTGCCAAAACGGTAGTTATAAATTATCTATTGAGAACATCCTACGTTACGTTGACGTGTGGGTACTGGTCTCCCGTTTCGCAGCCAGGAGTGCAGAGGCACAAGTCGTGAAGAGTTGCCAGTTCCAACCTGCATAAGTATATTCATACAAATATATAAATTGATAAATTGTAGGTGTCCATAGGGCGATAGTAGGAGGGTCACCTAAATCCCTGAAGTTGGGATACCCCTCAAACCGTATTTACCTCCCTTCCGAAGGCTGGGCAAGCACTGCATTTCATGCCCCGTAGGCGGCCAAAATTATTTATCATTTATTTTTTATTATTTATTTTTATTTATTTTTATTAAATTTATTAAAAATTATCCAGGCCAATTTATTAAAAAATCATAACAGTTGTATAAAATTTGGCAAACATTGGTACAAATTAGCAAAAATGATGAACTTTGTAGCAAAATTTCTAGAAAATTTTCGCGAAATTGAGAAAGATTACGAGGTAATAAACATTTCGCAAATTTACACCCTGACTTAGCCCCCAAGGACTTTCCCTGCCGAACCATCTACACCGCCATGTACCGACAGACTTTGGCCACGTATGGACTTTGAATGTATAATTTACACATATATGTCCTAATTGTTGTGTCAAACAGGAATATGGCTAACACAAAACATGTTATAAGTTTCCTATGTAAATTTTTTGAAAGCAAATTATGATTTAAAACCTAATTCAATGTATAAAACGAGCCCTAATGCACAAATATATCCTTATAAATATATAAATAGGTTTAGATTGTAAGATTAACGACATTTTACAGTTTTTATTGAACATAACTTTGGTTTTATCATAAATTGTCGAGTTATAATCTTGTTTTATAGTTTCAAGCCTATAAGCTTATACAAAGATTTTAAAAACCTTAACCGGTTGCAGTTGTTTAAAAATAGTGTTAGACACATTTATATTAAGTTATTTTACGAAATTTAAATAAGTGAAGAAATTGCTGCATATTTCGTACATATAACAGGTACAAACGTTACTCGTGTGAGCGAGTCAAACTGGAATTGCTGCCTTTTTGCGTCTGTTTTCATTAGCCTCTGCGACATTGAACATGTAGATATTGTTAATCAGATGTCAAACCTACAAGTGTGAAGGCCTCGTCATGTTGAGTTAATCCGGTGCTTTGCAAGATACAACACAGCCAGTTGAACCCTTTACTCAACCAGAGTATTGAATAATGCTACGTAAAAGACTTTATGAATCCTGCAAGGTTCTTAAAAATGCTAAATCCATTAATATATCCTAGTTGGCTTGATTTAAATTAACAACATCGGAGTGACGTTTCTGTAGTATGAATAGTCGTACAATTTGAAAACAGTGCACGTCATTGTAAAAATTTGAAGGCCTTGTTGAAATTTGTCATATTGCTGCTTCGTTGTTCACATCGGCATGAATAATTCGCGCAGAAAACAAATGTCATTTTTGAATTTTACAACTTGGGTAACTTTTGCGCAAAATTATAACTCTTCCCATAGCAGGGGGTAAGTCATCCACCGAACTGCCAGTTTTAACGACGTATCATTTTGAATGCACACTTTATACTCCGTTTTTTGTGTGAAGTATAATTTTTAGTTGTTTTGAGTATTTTACATAGGCGGTGTTTTTGTTTTAAATAGTATACATATGGTAGTGAACTTTCGAAACGTTTTTATTTTAGATAGGAAAAGCTCAATTTCTCTGTTAAAAACAGCTAAAAAGCACAATCACTCTTCATCAGTTTAATCTTCAGCATGAGTTCAGTAATTGAATCCAAGGCACGGATAATAGATATATACAAGTTTACATTTCGAAAATTTGCATTTGTAAAGTCATCGAGTATTTTTTGCCTTTTAGTTATAGACGACGAAAGTTTTCCAACTATGCTAAACTCAATGCTAATATGTTCAGAGAAGTAATTTCCTGCATTAATATTCGAGATATTTAGACGCGAAGTTGTCAATACTATATCAAGCATATTTTTACCCCTAGTAGGGAAATTGACCAATCGGAGTATCCCTGTTTCAAGTACAAGATTCACGGAATTATCAACAGAACTTTACCGCGGCCAGCGGTTATGCCTTCAGTCTACACTGAGTAAGTTTAGATCGTCGACTATAGCCACAGGCCACAAAACGCAATAACATGCCGAAAATTGAAAAATCGCTATTTCTCGCAAATGTTCGACGAAACATATTCGGTCCCACAGCGGTCCAGGGAGTGGTCTCACAGAAAAGTCGTGGGCAAATTTGTAAGCCTCGATGAGCTGATTCTGTTCATTTGCGATGCAAAACCTATGTCGCGAGATATGGACTGAGGAACACTGGTATCCGCATGGTCAGATTTGGTAGAGAACCATTAAAATTTGTTTTTTGTCATTTTGACGTCGAACATGGGGTCGGAGGTGCTTTCGTTCGAATAAAAGGCACATCTCGTTACTTTATCTATCGAATAAACAAATTTACAGAAATTCATCCATCCGAAGAAGAGTTAATTTTCACGATTTTCACTGCAATAACATTTATCAACGGTTTCTTTTTCCATGTCCTTAAAAAGCATTTTTCCTACTTGTGAAATGTTTTCTATCGACTACCTGATACAAAAAATTCTAACTCAAGGTTCTATGTTCTCTATTCATGGTCACTTACGTTTAACTATCAGCCTTGAAACTTAGAAAAGTGACGTGTATCCAAATTATGACATTTGTGCAGCCTTATTTTATAGCACAAGTTTTTGCTAAATATGAATTTCTGTGTTAGTTGTCAAAAAGTAATTAGAACTTTTCCGTTGGACTCATTGTTGATTTTGGATGCATATACAATGTGTAAAGCTAATTGATAAGCAATATTACATGTGTATATTTAAATTGTTTGCTGCTGCTCAGCCGTAAAACCATGGATTATTTCGGGTGTTTAACAAATACATGCATTAGTGTGATAAGAATTTGCAAAGTGGCAACCATTTTTCAGGACTGAGTGTTTATTAAAAATTTCACTACGAGCAAGATATAATAAACAACACTGGAACTAACTGGCGGTGTTCAAATGGGAATATCAATTTTGCGCGAGCAATAGCATTCATATGGGTCAATGGTAAGTCACAGCTTTCCAGTAGGTATCGGTGGGTTGGTAAAATATTGAGATTCCAGAATCCCATGGGTCACCGCGAGTCGTGGTTTACTCCTAGGTTACCTATGTGTATTCTTGCCTGAAATAATGTCTAGCTATTCTAAATCATAAATAACACGAATATTGATAAAAACGTTGGCTAGTTTACAGGGACAACGCGTAACTTGTTTTTTATTTTAACTTATGAATGATAAATGACCGCGATTTACTGGAAATCATGTCGCTTTTTCAATTGGACCACGAGGCTCAACTTGTAGTAGACGAATATTCGAACGGCCGCAGTGTTACATTTCAGTGCCTTGGCTAAAGACTTTAACTTGTCTAAAACTTTAAACTAAATGAGACACCAAACTGGACACGACGTCAAATAGTAAAAGACTAAACACGGTAGTAGATAAAGTCTTCAGAAAAATTGGTGCTTTCGCCTTATGTGAAGTTTCATTCAAATGATACAATTAAGATCAAGAATCCAATATTCCAGAATAGATTTCAGCTGTTAACGATTATTTTCGCTTCTCGTTCGCGAGTGAAAGCACAAAACACCAGAAGTATAATCATGTACATACATAACTTCAAGAGCATTTTACCGAAAGTAACTTTAACAACAATAACTAAACCATACTGGTATACATATTGCAACTAATAGCTTAGAACTTGCATGTTATATAATTTAAAATATATCCTCAACAAAGATGACAAATATTTTGGCTGAAATAAGGCAAATATTGCAGTTGGAAATGTGGATTTGAACGAGAGAAATCATAACGCTTCGAAATTAAAATTTGTGCTATTGAGCAAACCAATTTGAGTTTTCGAAGTTGACTGCGCTTAGCATTAACAATATGAATAGGTCGTACTTACAATACCTAGATGTTCTACTAGTTAAACGTCAAAACAGACAACGCTCAATCTACCGACCGTAAATTGGAATACAATGCTAATACACCGGATTATGCAGAGGTGCCACCAGAAAATTTCAGCTTGGGACTCCAGCTAATCGTGTGGGTCTACTAAACGTAGTGATCTGATGATAGCATGCTGGGAAAATTTCGTTGCAATTGCAAACTGGGGGCGCCAATTTTAAATTTGAGGTGCAGGGTCCGTCAGTGCCCCCCGTGTCGAAATTGATGATTAATTATGTCGGAGCTTGTGTTATTCTATTTCTAGCAGACAATTGGCTCGGTTTCTAGCAATTGCCTAGCAAAATTGATGCCCTCCTCCAAATGATCGTAGTAGCCTCCAATACGGTGTAAAGTATATAAAGCAATATCTAAACCTGCGAGATTGACCCAGTGCCAATCGCTTGTTCTCCACACTTGACTAGCTAATGTTTTGTAAAGTACAGATTGATGAAACTTATGATGGCAACCTTATTAGCAACTACCGTTGGGCCTTTAGTTCACAAAATTGGAGAAAAATGTCTTTGCATCAAATGATTGTGCCTTTTATTACTTTTAGACATGTCTAACTTGAATGTTGCTGCACAGCCAGTACAAACGAATTTCTTCTGGCTTCAAAATTATACCTTCCGCAGGCTAATATTACTAGCTAACGAGCTTAACTACGTTGTTAGGCATTAAGATTCAAACTCTGCCTTTGCTTTTTGTATTACTGTATTGTGTTCCGTTCTTTGAATTATCAATAATCTTACATGTTTATAAAGGGCGGGCAGGGGGTTACTCTGACTGCCTCCCCACGGCCGGGCGCCACTCCTTCGCTCCTCTGAGAAGTCACACGACCACCCTGGAGGCGCCGAACCACCCACCCTCCCCCCCCCCCCGAACTTCGGTCCATATATGATCATTAATGCACAATTTTCAGGGTAATTTGTAGACCTGGACGCTTATTTATGTTCCTTCACTATGTGTGATTCAAAAATATAGGCTCCTGCGTGCAACTTGTAGCGGTAGACATAGTTATGGTTACAATTAATAACTGCATTGTAACGAGCACTAAGGTTATTTGTTTTACCGTGTGCAGTGCATGCACGCAGTTTAATGTGAACAATGCATAACCAGGGAGACAGAATTCCATATACATATTCTTATATATACAACGTTCGCAGTAATTGCATAGCAAATTTCACCACGTGTTACAATGAGTTGCGAAAACTTAGCGCAAAATACAAAAACATATAATCAATGTTGTTTGCTCTCTAGCTATGTAATTTAATCCGTCAAAGTAGATTTTGTTCAAAAGTTTGTAGTCTTCAATCACTAGCTTTATATGATATATAGTCAAATCATCGACCACTCAGAAAATACTTCAGATTTCACCTTTTCCTTCTCAACAACGAAAAGAAAATACTGTTTGCAGTGCAATAACATTGTAGTACTTTGACAACGTGATATATCGTACATAAGACTTTAAAAGCTTGTTGCTATTCTCGATTTTGACACAGTTTCCGACTGAATTTATGACTAACTAAAACCATCAGATATAAGTTTTGAGTAAAGCTTTCCTTTGATACAATATAAGAAAATTTGTTCGCATAAGTATTTGAGTAAATTTTTCCGTTTAGTAAATTATACGCAAGATTTAGTAGTAAGAGTTTCAGAACTGCTCATTTTCATACTGTGAAGATATGAGTCAAATACTGGCTGTGGTTTTTATGAGCAATTCTTGCTTCTGCTGTAACTGAAAACGGGAAAATTATCGTTACTCTACAATGTCTACAGCATACAGTCGATTCAACAAAATAACGTTACTGAAGCACTTTTCAGTAGCGGATATAAGATAGTGAAAATTTCCTTCACTTTTGAATTTGGGATGCTCAGGTTTTAAGTTTATGTTTTCACCAACTAATTCAGTATTCCACCACGGAGTCAAGAAGGGTCCACTGAATGTTTGTAAACGATAAAAGCGATACATGTTGTCAAACTAATTTGAATTTAAGCTTAGGTAATCTGTAGTTTCGACTATGAAGAAACATTTAGTGCAAAGTGATCAAACTTGTGTAATTGCATCCCTCAGTACACGACTATGGAAAATTAGAGTCAATGCTATAAAAGAAAAATACAATAGGGCAAGTGGTAATAGATACACTTCGCTGTTACCTACCTATATTAATCCGGTACCACAAAACATTTATTTTCCTTCACAAACAATATTTGCTGCCAACAAAGTTATTTTCGCTTTGGCAAGGCCCATGGTCATTTGACCAAAAACGAATATAACTGCAACGCTAAATTTTGAGCCTGTTTCAAGAAGGAAAATTCTTCTAGAAACTGGAAGCCCGAAATACTAAATCCTACTTCCTTCGCCTCGTCGCTCGAGTAATGAAATTTTTTACTATTCGCGTGCATAAGAATGTTATTCGTAGATTCTATGTCGACGCAGTAAGGCTGAAGCCGCCTAGCGCCTCGCTGAGCTGCGTACTAGCCATTGGATAAACTATTATATACGCGAAGTTTGAGATGGGTATTGTAAACAATTAAGCGCGATCGGGAAATTTTTAAATTAAATCATTTTGTATTTATCTGTTTTGTGTTGCGAACAAACAGCACAATGCTATGTGTGGATAAAGCAACATTTGCCCAAGCTATTGCATCAAGATTGTGCCTAAAATTATAAAAACTTGAGCCCAAAATGGTCTTGGGATCCACTTTAAACGACGATTTATAAATAATGGAAAATGATTTCTGTGCGAAGCTGCAACTGTGTAGCTCTTTAGCCATTGACACGAAGCTGGATGTTATACGTAATCCAACAATGGCTTACCTAGTCTGGCATTTACTGTGCATAATACATGCATACATGTATATGGGGTATTGGTGTTACCCTCCTTGTGTTCCGGACCCCCATGAGGTTAGGACAACCCCTGAGGTCCGGAACTTCCTCCCAGATTGCCAGCTACTCCCTCCTTTTACAGGTCGCCCGACCGCCCGCTTGGAGTTGCCGAACTCATAGATGCTTTTCACGACGTTGAAGGTGCCCCAGCCCTCGCCGACCGCCAGGACACCCCTGGGTCTCCCGCCACTAGGCACCCCTTGGGACCTCGGCCATGTATGAATATGTCAGAAGCAAAGTAACTTTGAAGGAAATGTGGATTATGTCAAGTTCCCCCTCCCTTAAAGTGTTCCCCAAGTCCTGTCAATACCTTCCTTCCTCCAATAAACTTATAACGTTTTGTATCTCTAAGCTTAAGCCTATGTATGACTAAGCCTAAGCTTAGCGTGAGTTCACAGTTAGCTTTAAATTTTTGTCCTATAGTCCTCATTGATTGTCCCACTCTAATAATATGGCGTAAGGAACTTGGCATGATCTGAAAATGTATTAAATACCGATATGCCACAAATGGTTTAAAAACAAGATATATTAATAAATTTTGTATATAATTTATTTATAGTATTTATATATGACTTGAATTTTTATTTATACTTAAAATATATAGGTGTAGATTCTTACTTATATCATTAGTTAGATTTCAATTTTCATTTATATTTAAAATATATTTTGGTTTTTGTTTTCTGTTTATTAAAAAAATTGTGAAAATTGAAAACAAAATTTTCTCAAGAGAATTGAGACTGATAGACAGAAAGAGGCACATAAACATGAAGACAGCAACATGAATTGTGGGAAAATAATTCTTTTGAATTTTTGAAATATATGAATTTTAGATAATTGGCCGAAACTTTGTAGCGTATTTTTGTCCAGTTTGCGGAGTTAAATTAAGTGAATTTAAGTGCTAAAACCACAGTTAAATACAGATTTTGCTTCTCGATTGGTAAAAGCATAAAGGTGGTTTGTAATTGTAATACACAACTTGACATTAATATTTATAAGTTTTGACACGGCAGACAAAATTGTTTATGTGCAATATTTTACAATTGTTCAGCATTTAACCACGTTAAAGCAGGCAAATTATTATAAAATTGTTATCATAGTGTGCAATACATATTGGAAACCTACATAGGCACGTACACAGGGGTGTCGGAAAGAGGCACACTTTGAGATTGCGTTTTCCACCTGCTGAGAAAGAGGTTGAAAAATGACAATATCATATTAAACTGCTCAATGGCTTTTGATTTGTAATTAAAAAATAGTACATGGAGGATTGAAAATGTGTTTCTTGCGCTTATTAGCTGTCTTAATGCAGATATTTTCTCTGATTTTTGACTTTTACAATGGCTGTGTAAATTTCACATAATGGAAGATTCTATAAATGTAAAATTTAAGAAATTTTGCAGTCAGTGAAACTTGTTTGTCCTTCCCATGAATTGGGCCAGCTCCCCATAAATAGAAGTCTCACTACGTGCCTGAAAGCGTGACAAGGTGAGCCCTGTGTATAAATTCTGCTTTATGTTTATTAGAGTTGAGAACTGTTTGAAAGTTTTGAACCCGTTCAGAATCGAGTTGGGCAGCCAGCCCGACTTGGCGGTTCAAGAATTCGGCCTTTGTAATCGAGTTTTGCAGTGTCATTTCCGGATCATGGGTCAAGATGGAAATGTGAAATTCCGAAATGTGAATTTATTATATGATGGTTTATTATATATATTTATAGAATTTATTATATATAATTTATTTTATGAATTTTTTCAAAGGTAGCTTGTTACGCGTATTACCACTTCTCGAAGGTGTGAAGAACACCGTGTCTGCTTGCAGTTTTATGGACAGTGTGCGACATTATTTCATCAGCTTTCATATGGTCTAAATACAAATATCGAGCATTTAAAAAATACACAGCACAATTCACTAATAAACCGCATTATTTACAAACAGTGTCTGTTACAGTTAATTCGCGCCAAGTTGGTAGCTAAGGGTGTGTACGACACTGTAAAGAAAAAATGCAGTAACTAGGGGTGTGTCGTACACCCGTGGCAATTGATTTATAGTATGGTGTCACCCTCACTGTTTATACGGTAGGGTCGCAAGTGCAGGGGGACATAAGTTCCAAACAGCGGGTACATTATAACGTGAACGCCGCATTACCTCTCAGCTACAGAGGAATTCAATAACAAGTACTTGCGAACAAATTACAAATTTTTTCCCGTGTATGGCCAATAAACTCCACCAGAATGCAATCTGTATACGTGCTCAGATCCAACAACTAGACGGAAAAGATATATCGGCAGGACGGGGCGTCGTCTGGGTGATGTCCACAAAATTATGACTTTCATAAAATTTGCTAATTCGTGTCAATTTTAGCTAGAATTTGCTGAATTTTCTCAAATTGCTCTATGCTCCTGTAGGATACGGGGATTGGGGCTGAGTCTTTATGGGTATATAGCGAATATGGCTTATGGGTATATATCAAATATGGCTTGTTTCGAACATTAAGTTCAGTAATGCGGTGTTAATATTAGAACACGCCTGCTGGCTTGAACTTTTGTCCACTGTACTCGCGACACTACCCTATTGCAATCAAGGTCACACCCACACCGTAAGTCAATTCCTGAGGATATACAACACATCCTTATGCGAGACCAAACTTTGTATGCGCCCAGCAATAATCCTCTTTTGTCATTTCCAAAAAAATTGGTAATCGAACGTTTTTTGGCGATCCCATATCCATCTTGAAACTGTTTAAAAACATTTTTGCCACGAGCTCCAAAGCGTATGAATTATGTTACCGAACATTTTATAGAAATTGTTAGGTTGTTGTTGAACATACATTTAGAGAATTTTAATTCGAGACTTGTCATTCGGGAACAGTATATATAGCACCCGACCTCAAATTTTGTTAGCGAACAAACATGTAGACTAAATTGCGCAGCGCGTATCCATGGCTGTTCGCGAACATGAATGAGGTATGAACATTTATTCTAATTTAATTCGAATAATGCAACACAGCCACTGTTCGCGAACAAACGACCCTGTTTTGTTGTTCGCGAACACTTATGCGAGATTTAATTAGAATATTAAACGTAATTGTTCGCGAACAGAAGAGCGTGTTTTGTTGTTCGCGAACACATTATTTGAGAGTTTTGAATTTATATCCAAATCCGTTTTTGCAACAAAATTTCTGATTTTGTTAAAAATTGTATTTGTTATTTGCTTTCGCGATGACGAATGTTATTGTGCGCGAACCAATTTGTGCAAGGGTATAGTTAAGGTTCGCTAACATGTCCGCTTACATGTTGACGAACGAGCAAATGTGTTTTGGAACGTCAAACTGACTAGGTCGATGTATTTCAAGACCGTTGGCTAGTGCAGACACCTTTTCGAAAAGTTATTGAACCATTCGGCTATGAAGTGAAACAGATGAGTATTTAGTTCGGCCACAAAATTGAATTTTGCGACATGAAATCGAAATCCGACTAAATATCGTTCGCGAAAAATCGATGGCAAAACCGCATTTTGTTTCATAACAACGGATAGCGGTCCTCGATCGCTTTTTGCAAAATAGGATTATGACTGAGCGCATTTTAAGTTTACTGGCGCATTAGTTTTTTGTATACGGTTTCGTACCCACCTTTAGCTACGATGTTTTTACGAATTAACAGTAACGCACACTGTATGTAGCTAATACGGTGCATTATTCAATGGTGTGGTTTGTTTATAAACATTTCGACATTTGTGTCTTACAAATATGTACCTTGCATACCATCAACATAACTACAGTGAAGACATGGTATCCTTGACACCCTCGGAAAATCATAACACCCGTAGCTAACTACCTTTGAAATGTTTTATGAAAAACATGGGGTGTCTCAAACATCACGTTGTCGAGGGTGTACCTGAAACCTTGTTGGGGACATAGGTTCTAAACGTTGGGGGCAACATAATGTAAATGCCGCATGACCAGCCTATTCCTATGGACGCCAATGATATGTGGGTATAACACATAATGTATATGAATTAGGTGCAGAGATATGTTTAAAAATCTAATTTGACATTTTGATGTTGCCATACAAAGTGTAAAACTGCTGGCTGTTCATTGATGTGGCGCTGAAAAAGGTATAAATTCCGAAGTGTCCACAGGAGGAATAACTATTGTTATTAAGGCAAAGCACAAAATTTATTATCGCTGCGTTCACCTCCTAAGGCAAAGAAAGAAAAAGGGACGGTAGCTTTCGCATTTCATTGTTTTCTGTTCGTTCATTGCATTTTAGAGGTATGGAACCATATTGTTAAGCATATAATGACGCAAGCAAGACAGACACCATTGTTTTAAATCTTTTTAGACCAATAATTGGTCATCAAGAGAACTTTAATTAGTAAAAGACTGAGGTTTTTTCCAGGCGCTCCGCCGCGGTTCTGTGGTAGGGGGGGACGAGATTTTCAAATGTACAACCTTCCCAAATTAAGCTTCATACAACATTGAAAATATATTCACTAGGCACGCCAATCCCACCACATGGGTAGGCTAATCTAACCCGCCCAGCCCCACTCCATTAGTGGACCCACCCTACATCCAACTCTGTCTACACGTATATTTATGAGGCGATAGTTAGATTTATGACTATGAATACACCACGCACATGAATACACCACAAAAATGTAAGCTAAACAAAAACACAAAAAACAAGCGTCAAAAATAACGTCTAGGTAGCAACTGCAGCTGTTGGTTTACACAGCATATTACTCATGGACACTAAAAGTATTGTGTATTAAGTTGGGAAAGAAAAAGCGGAAATAAGTGCAACAACTGTTCATGGATAGTCAATTTTGCTGCTTTTCCTTACATGGTGCAAGTCGGAGGGGACTGTCCCCCAAAAATTTTGCCACTTATGCGAATTAATCGGTAGAACTAGGTAAATATACGCAATTTACTAGTAAATTCGACCACCGGTTAATTTTTCTCGCATCAGCTTATAAGTAGCTTCTCGCTTATGGTAGAACTTATCTTTATTTTGTTTATGTTTAGAATAAGTTTTTGGACTTTTTCAAACCAAGTTTAATGAACAAATTTGTCACATTTGAGTGTGTCAGACGTCATGATTATGTGAAAAGTTCGCTAAATTTGACAGCTTATTAAAAACAGTGGTAATGGTAAAACTTTAATCTCGAAACTGGAAAACTACTCGTGTTGAATGTTATTTTAATTTACATTCTCTTAAGTATTTAAGGCCCGAATTAGTTTGTGTATCGTGCAATGTTTGACATACTCGAACCAGGCTTGTTCGATCATAAGTGGTGTATGAAAGCCACTGGGTTAGATAGGAGGAATTGCTCGGTTCCTCCAAAAACCTCGTAGAGCGAGCGGATAGCAACGTACGTGCAAACATCCGCCGTGCGACGAACTATGTTAACACAACCCTTTGCAATATGCTATCCTGCCGGTCGGCAACGTTCATAATGAATTTGTTAATCAATAACTATAATTATTTATTTGCTCACCATCACACATCATTAAAACACCTCTTGATTTAGCAGTGTTGTGAACAATACAGAAATGCAGTGCGATCGTGGTATTGATATGTTAATACGAAACACGTTATATTTTAAAAATTTTAAAATTAACAATTTTTTGATTTTTAATTATTATAGTGCGAACAACATGAACACAGGCGAAACGAGGAAACATAACCTTAAGATGGTTCGCAAAGTGTGCCCGAAATACGATGTACTTTGCACATCATAATGTGTTTCACCAAGAGCGTATGATATCTTGCTCTTCAGCATATCTAGACTAAAACAATGTCTCGGTGTGTTTATTGCTGTCCTACTGTATTTCATGCGGGACAGTTTATCTGAACCCCCTATGTTTCATGATGGACAAATGTCTTCCCACGATGTCATAGTGGTTACAGTTTTCCCCTATGATTTCGCGGGGAGATATTGTGGCCATAAAATGAAGGACGGGAAAAATGTCCCACACAAAATAATGGGGTTGGGGCATTTGTCCCCTGTGACTCTGACAGGCAAATATGAACGGCGCGAATGGAACGGCGCGAAATGGACAACAACACACCTTTACACTAACTTCGCATAAGTTAAAAAGTGTCACATTCTTCAGTAATATATTATAACTATTGTGTTCGCTTTGAGAAAATTGTGCGCATGTCTTTAGTAGCTTTTTGTCTTATTTTCGTAGACTGTGGCTCGTAGAATCTTGCTACTCGCATGATATTGGGATTATTTACTCACTGGACGCTTGAGACTATCTTGATTTTCTTCCAGTTTTGTCGAAATTGTTTAATTTGGTGTAATCATTGCTGTGAATATACATATTGTTTGCAATTGTTGCTATATATCAACCATGTACTATTCAGTGTACTCGTTGCTATGTGTTGATTACGAGAAACAGCATTAATCAATCACCAGCAACTCGCTTACACCTGATAAACACCTATGATACACATCTATACATTTATGTATGTAATTTCAATATTGCGATTTTTTTTCAGTTTTCAAGCTTTTATAACTATCGCTGAACTTATTTTGTTAAGGTGGGTATATCAGCTAATTCCCGACTGCGGTTGGGCCTTTGTTACACTCAATTCGATAAAATAAAACAATGTGCATTAAACCCACAACATTATAGAAAAGAAGGATAAACCATAATAGTGTTTTTCGCAAACATGTATAATTTCAATGTTACAGTCGTATAAGAACGCATTCACGGTTCACAAAATTAATCATCATCAGTGCCAACAAAAAAGACAAATTTTGGCTATTGATAAAATCGGTAAGTGTTGTGAAGCCTTTAGAATAATGTTTGTGAACGGCGCATGCTTGTCAAAATGTTTACGTTTTGTAAAGTTTCTTGATATATTTTAAAAAATATAAAACACATAAATGTATATTTCTGATGACATACTTGCACATATTATATTCATCGATAGGTATAAGAGTTTTGTAACAAAGTGGAAAGTAGGCCATTTTTTCTTGTAATCTTTTAGTATGGACAATACATAAATGTTAAATATATAATTATGGGAAATATATAAGTTATTTAACATATTTTGTAATGTATATATAATTTAAACATATTGCAACTTACGATAGCGATACGTATAAATTTCTGTAAATTACATAAGTATTATATTTGAAATATTTAGTGTTCCAAAATATGAGAAACTCTTCGCTTGAAAACCGCTCATCGTGATATAGATACTATAAGTTTCAAATTTTAGCAAATTTTTATTACAAAATGTGGGAAAATATTTACTGAAATTCTGCTTAACGATTATTTGGCCTATATTTAAAAAATGTTTAAAAGGCTGCACAAAAATTGTACAATGTCTACAAGTTTAATAGTTTGACAAAATTTAATTACACAAATGAATTCGCCCATTCGTAAGTGCTTATATATTTGTAAATGGGCCACAACACATGTCAATAATAAAAAAGCTACACTAAAAACAAAAATAATAATAATAATACATTTATATAGCGCCTTTTTCGCAGAACGCGTTGCAAGTTGCAAAGCGCCTTAAATGAGAATACGATAGGAAACAATATCAATAAATGAAAGCAAGTCAATGGCACAGCAATAAAATAAAAATTATGATGCGAATAGATGAGTTTTAAGTTTAGATTTTAATTCAAAAGCAGTCAGATTCGAATTGCGAAGATCCAACGGTAGGTCGTTCCATAACGACAGACCGATGAAGCTAAAGCTTTTCCTTCTAACAAAAATAAGCAACTAAATATCGAATAAACGAAAAAAGAAGACCTGTAGAAGAATTATAGAAAAACTTGTGGGGTTAAAATTTGAAATATAGTTCAACTAGCGGTAATCAACTCGCGTCCCTATGAACAGTAATTCTCAATTGTGGCAAAGTCTTAGTGTACAAAATTAAAGTGCAAAATTCATAATTTTCTACTAATCAAAATTTATATCCAAATTGTTTAATAACTAAGTTCATTTATTATATATATTTTGGGTAATATCCCCAAAATTTTACATCAATATACGAATACCCTATGATTATTGTGAAATTGGGAATATATAATTATTGCTAAAAATAAGCGATGATTGATCGCTGACAGCCCGCCTGGCCATATTAGACTGGATTAGTTCGAACTAATCTTCAAAAAAATGGGATGCCGCTGCAGCAGTAAGTACAAATATCAACTGCAGCAACGGGAGGTTCATCATTTCACGTTGAGGTTGTCGGGCATTTTGTTTCATCCCGTTTTGTCTGTGTGAGTTCAAAATTATTTATTATTTGATCGTTTTTTTGTATCCCTCAGAGTATAAAATTAACCACTACAAAAATTATCGTATATTTAATCAATTACAGTAGATTTATTATGGATAAATATAAATAATTTATTAAATATAACAACATAAATATTTGTTTTCGGATCATATATAGTTTACATGTTTAGGTTTTTTCTTTAGACTTTTAAAGTAAATACATGTAAAAAAAGAAAAGCTAGTGAAGTTTCATCAAGCTAGTTTAGATTGATCATATCTGTTTTTGTCATGCATAACTCATTACTAGATGATAGATTTTCGCCAAAATTTTGGTATTTAACGCATAGCCGTATCAAATTCTGTGCAAACTGCTTTGCGTTTGCCCTACTTTAATGATTTATTACCGAAAAATCTTACAATCGTTTCACCTATTAAACCCAAATATATGCTGAGTAGCAATACCCCGCTTAACTCTTCATTAGTGTCTATATGAACTTTGTCAAACCTTGTGGGCTCAATGGAACGACCAGGAATAACAATCTCGGACATATATGTCGATAGGGGTTAAGGGGGTTACCTCATATAAGCGTCGGACCCACATAAAGCCATATTTATCCTTACCTGAACGCTCTGCACGCTCGCAGCCTTCTCCAGCCGCGTGCGTTGCCGTTGTCGCGCGCCTCAGGGCGTGCCAAAATTTTTAGCAAAAATTAGTCAAATTTGTGAAAAATCGGCAAAAATATCTAGGAAGGGGTGCGCCTATTTGAAGCCATCGGCCACCCCGATGACCCTGGTGACCTCTCCCGCCTAACATCTAGCCCCCACACTGTAAGCCAACGGACCTTCGGCAGCTATGATATAGGATGTTTCCTTTAGATGAGAAATTTTGGCTCATGTCAAGTTCTTCGCTATAACAATGAGGAGAGATATTTGACACATATACCACAGGAGAAAAACTCAATGCCCAATGTTGAACCCAGGTTATAAGCTTAGAATTAGTCTTATGAATTAACATATTCGTAAATTTAGACATAGGTTTAAAGTGTCCAAAATTTATACTGTCACCCTAGAGATGCGGAGGAACTTATATAAATTGAATACGCCATGGATATACCTTACATTGTTCTTTTTCTTAAGTCCTCCACCAGGCCGCAATTCGTTAATTTTGAAGATACAGCGATAATTCCATTCGTTCAGCTAGATGCATTGGTTCAGAAAATATTCATTTTGGCCGGTTTTACAGCAAAACTTTTTTGGTTTTTTTAGTTACCAGTGCAATGGTACCTTTTGGTGCCCAAAATTTTCGGAAAACGTTTTTATTTAAATGCACAATTTTATACATCTTTCGAACTATGTTGACTAGCTAAGTGGAATGGTGGTAAAATTAGACTAATAGGTTCATTGTTTATTGACTGAGGATTCAACTTAGTTTTAGCCATAAATTTCACATAAATAGCAATATCACATTCACCCATCAACCTACTGCGGAAAACCTCGGGCAGGCGAGACGGGGCAAAAACAAACGTCCTGTATACTCAAGGGCGTAGCAAGGGGGTTTTAGGGGTCGCGACCCGCCGTCCCTTTTGGTTCAACCTCAAACAAATTTTTTTGAATGATTCCGGTTAAAAATCATGTCGGAAATTGTCCTAAAACTAGCCTCTCTCACACTAGAAAACAATTACTTTCAACCGTATTTTTGACCAAACTTCACGTTAAACTTAAAAATTGGCTATTTTGGCAACAGTTGCATTTTTTACTTGTTTATGGCGTACTTAATATACCAATTCTCGTACCCCGCTTTCACATTTCTGAGCGCGACCATCTTTTTCTGAGCGCGACCCCCGGACCCACCCCCCTTTTAGGTACCCACTGTGGGCCGCGACCCCCCCTTTCAAAATTCCTAGCTGCGCCCTTGCTTATACTTTATCCGCAAATATCACATCATGTTGTCGATATCTTTATACAGAGCAAATTTGTAAATTTAAAAATTTATGTATCCTTATGGGTCTGTAATTCCATTTATATGTTTTAGTATAGTTAGTTATTTATTTACTTATTTGCTATTATAATACAATTTAAACAGTTTATAATCGCATTTATTATAAATAAATGTTAATGTGAATAAAAAACATAAAAATAACAGAATATATAACCGTTATATTTGTTCAAAGATTCCACGCCAACTGTCGATTGCAATTTAAAAGTGAAATTTTAAATTTTAATATGAAAATATACAGAAAAAAATAATGAAAATATTAATAAATCTCGAAAATAAATTAAAAATTGTGATTATATATTAAAAAAATAAAATCAGTAAAAATGAATTTTAGACTAGAACAGACGATCTGTAAAAGATCTGCTGCCACGCTATTTTGATCGGTGTTACATATTTTCTTCGCCCATTTCTTGTTAATGGGGAATGTTAGTCGTATAGGAAAATTCGCACCCTTTCTCAATGAATGTACCACAATGCTATTTTCCAAGGAGTTTAGTTTACTCAGGAAAACTTAATCTTTTATAAAATTGATGATTTGCGGACACTGAAAACAATGGGGTAAACGTGGCGTGAGTACTACAGAACAAAAAAATAACTGAAGCTTAATTGTGAGTCCAGACTAAGTCTAAGTTTTGTTTTAGTATAGGGATTAAACTTATGCTTAGCTTTAGTCTTAGAAACACAAAACATGCGACAATTCGAAGTAAGTTACATTATACGCTAG
>JASANE010019118.1:42500-46968 GCA_030248225.1 Trileptium ribeirensis
AGCTGATATACCCACCTTAACAAAATAAGTTCAGCGATAGTTATAAAAGCTTGAAAACTGAAAAAAAATCGCAATATTGAAATTACATACATAAATGTATAGATGTGTATGATAGGTGTTTATCAGGTGTAAGCGAGTTGCTGGTGATTGATTAATGCTGTTTCTCGTAATCAACACATAGCAACGAGTACACTGAATAGTACATGGTTGATATATAGCAAAACAATCTGCAAACAATATGTATATTCACAGCAATGATTACACCAAATTAAACAATTTCGACAAAACTGGAAGAAAATCAAGATAGTCTCAAGCGTCCAGTGAGTAAATAATCCCAATATCATGCGAGTAGCAAGATTCTACGAGCCACAGTCTACGAAAATAAGACAAAAAGCTACTAAGTACATGCGCACAAATTTTCTCAAAGCGAACACAATAGTTATAATATATTACTGAAGAATGTGACACTTTTTAACGGATGCGAAGTTAGTGTAAAGGTGTGTTGTTGTCCATTTCGCGCCGTTCCATTCGCGCCGTTCATATTTGCCTGTCAGAGTCACAGGGGACAAATGCCCCAACCCCATTATTTTGTGTGGGACATTTTCCCCGTCCTTCATTTTATGGCCACAATATCTCCCCGCGAAATCATAGGGGAAAACTGTAACCACCATGACATCGTGGGAAGACATTTGTCCATCACGGAACACATAGGGGGTTCATAAACTGTCCCGCATGAAATACAGTAGGACAGCAATAAACACACCGAGACATTGTTTTAGTCTAGATATGCTGAAGAGCAAGATATCATACGCTCTTGGTGAAACACATTATGATGTGCAAAGTACATCGATTTTCGGGCACACTTTGCGAACCATCTTAAGGTTATGTTTCCTCGTTTTGCCTGTGTTCATGTTGTTCGCACTATAATAATTAAAAATCAAAAAAATTGTTAATTTTAAAATTTTTAAAATATAACGTGTTTCGTATTAACATATCAATACCACGATTCGCACTGCATTTCTGTATTGTTCACAACACTGCTAAATCAAGAGGGTGTTTTAATGATGTGTGATGGTGAGCAAATAAATAATTATAGTTATTGATTAACAAATTCATTATGAACGTTGCCGACCGGCAGGATAGCATATCGGAAAAGGGTTGTCTTAACATAGTTCGTCGCACGGCGGATGTTTGCACGTACGTCGCCATCCGCCTGCTCTACGAGGTTTTTGGAGGAACCGAGCAATTCCTCCTATCTAACCCAGTGGCTTTCATACACCACTTATGATCTGAATAAGCTGGTTTGAGCATGTCAAACATTGCACGATACACAAACTAATTCGGGCCTTAAATACTTAAGAGAATGTAAATTAAAATAACATTCAACACGAGTAGTTTTCCAGTTTCGAGATTAAAGTTTTACCATTACCACTGTTTTTTAATAAGCTGTCAAATTTAGCGACCCTTCCACATAATCATGACGTCTGACACACTCAAATGTGACAAATTTGTTCATTAAACTTGGTTTGAAAAAGTCCAAAAACTTATTCTAAACATAAACAAAATAAAGATAAGTTCTACCATAAGCGAGAAGCTACTTATAAGCTGATGCGAGAAAAATTAACCGGTGGTCGAATTTACTAGTAAATTGCGTATATTTACCTAGTTCTACCGATTAATTCGCATAAGTGGCAAAATTTTTGGGGGACAGTCCCTTCGCCTTGCACCATGTAAAGAAAAGCAGCAAAATTGACTATCCATGAACAGTTGACGGAGTGATTTTTGCTTTTTCTTTCCCAACTAATACACAATACTTTTAGTGTCCACTGGAGTAAGTATGCTGTGTAAACCTAACAGCTGCAGTTGCTAACCTAGACGTTATTTTTGACGCTTGTTTTTTGTGTTTTTGTTTAGCTTCATCTACATTTTTGTGGTGTATTCATGTGCGTGGTGTATTCATAGTCATAAATCTAACTATCGCCTCATAAATATACGTGTAAACAGAGTTGTATGTAGGGTGGGTCCACTAATGGAGTGGGGCTCGGCGGGTTAGATCAGCCCAACCATGTGGTGGGATTGGCGTGCCTAGTGAATATATTTTCAATGTTGTATGAAGCTTAATTTGGGAAGGTTGTACATTTGAAAATCTCTATCACCCCTTGATTTTCCGAGGGTGTCAAGGATACCACGTCTTCACTGTAGTTATGTTGATGGTATGCAAGGTACATATTGAAGACACAAATGTCGAAATGTTTATAAACAAACCACACCATTGAAACGCACCGTATTAGCTACATACAGTGTGCGTTACTGTTAATTCGTAAAAACATCGTAGCTAAAGGTGGGTACGAAACCGTATACAAAAAACTAATGCGCCAGTAAAGTTAAAATGCGCCCAGTCATACCCATTTTTGCAAAAGCGATCGAGGACCGCTATTCGTTGTTATAAAACAACATGCGGTTTTTGCCATCGATTTTTGGCGAACCAATATTTTGAGTCGGATTTCGATTTCATGTAGCAAAATTTTCAATTTTGTGGCCGAATTAAATACTCATCTGTTTCACTTCATAGCCGAATGGTTCAATAACTTTTCGAAAAGGTGTTGGCCTAGCCAACGTTCTTGAAATACATCGACCTGAGGTAATTTTCACGTTCCAAAACAACATTGCTCGTTCGTCAACATGTAAGCGGACATGTTCGCGAACCTCAACTATACCCTTGCACCAATTGGTTCGCGCACAAGTAACAGTCGCTCATCGCGAAAGCGAATAACAAAATACAATTTTTAACAAAATCAGAAATTTTGTTGCAAAAAACGGTTTTGGATATAAATTCGAAACTCTCAAATAATGTGTTCGCGAAAAACAACAAAACACGCTCTTCTGTTCGCGAACAATCGCATTTAATATTCTAATTAAATCTCGCATAAGTGTTCGCGAAAAACAACAAAACAGGGTCGTTTGTTCGCGAACAGTAATTGTGTTGGATTATTCGAATTAAATTAATAATAAATGTTCATACATCATTTCATGTTCGCGAACAACCAGTGGATACGCGCTGACCGAACTTAATCTGCATGTTTGTTCGCTAACAAAATTTGAGGTCGGGTGCTATATATACTGTTCTTGAATGACAAGTCTCGAATTAAAGTCTCTAAATGTATGGTTCCAACAACAGCCCTAACAATTTCATTTAGGATGTCGGGTAACATGTTCATAAGATTTGCAGCTCGTGGCAAAATGTTTGAACAGTTTCAAGATAATAAATGGGATCACCAAAAAACGTTCGATTACCAATTTTTTTGGAAATGACAAAAGAGGTTATTGCTGGGCGCTTACAAAGTTTAGAGTCTCGCATTAAGCATGACTGTTGTATATCCTCAGGAATTGACTTACGGTGTGGGTGTGACCTTGATTGCAATAAGGTAATGTCGCGAGTACAGCGGACAAAAGTTCAAGCCAGCAGGCGTGTTCTAATATTAACACCGCATTACTGAACTTAATGTTCAAAACAAGCCATATTTGATATATACCCATAAGCCATATTCGCTATATACCCATAAAGACTCAGCCCCAATCCCCGTATCCTACAGGAGCATAAAGCAATTTTACAGAAAATTCAGCAAATTCTAGCTAAAATTGACGAATTAACAAAATTCACGACGGTAAAGCCACAACTTTGCGGACATCACCCATACGACGCACCGTCCTGCCGATATATCTTTTCCGTCTAGTAGTCGGATCTGAGCAATGATACAGATTGCATTCTGTGGAGTTTATTGGCCATACACGGAAAAAATCTGGAAATTGTTCGCAAGTACTTGTTATTGAATTCCTCTGTAGCTGAGAGGTAATGCGGCGTTCACGTTATAATGTACCCGCTGTTTGGAACTATGTCCCCCTGCACTTGCGACCCTACCGTATAAACAGTGAGGGTGACACCATACTATAAATCAATTGCCACGGTGTAAGACACACCCCTAGTTACTGCATTTTTCTCTTTAACAGTGTCGTACACACCCTTAGCTACCAACTTGGCGCGAATTAACTGTAACAGACACTGTTTGTAAATAATGCGGTTTATTAGTCGACTGTGCTGTGTAGTTTTTTTTAAATGCTCGATATTTCTATCTAGGCGATATGAAAGCTGATGAAATAATGTCCATACGCACTGTCCATAAAACTGCAAGCAGACACGTTGTGCTTGACATTCTCTAGAAGTGGTAATACGCGTAACTAGCTACTTTTGAAAAATTCATAAAATAAATTATATATAATAAATTCTATAAAATATATATAATAAACCATCATATAATAAATTCACATTTCGGAATTTCACATTTCCATCTTGACCCATGATCCGGAAATGACACTGCAAAACTCGAATACAAAGGCCGAATACTTGAACCGCCAAGTCGGGCTGGCTGCCCAACTCATTCTGAACGGGTTCAAAACTTTCAAACAGCAA